>JAQQAC010026072.1:5806073-5976920 GCA_029783875.1 Phataginus tricuspis
GTGTGTGTGTGTGTGTGTGTCCTGGTGTTGTCAGAAGAACCTTATTAGATACACAATGATATCCCCCCTCCCTGCCAACAGGGTCTTCATTTCCTCCCTGGAGGGCTCCTCGCTCACCCTCTGATACCCACAGGAACCTCCTGCAGGCTTGCCTCCTGGAAAAAAATTATTCTCTTTCCAATTTTCAATTTTCCAACTTTACTCATTTTCTTTATTAAGTGTACTATGGTTATTGGAGGGAAAGAAAGAAAATGACAGGTGTGCCCTGAGTTCAGAGTGTCTGGACCCTGCTTTGCATGTGGACTTTGGCTGGCTGGCAGGAGGGGGCTGGGGGTCCTTTAGGCCTGGGGGCATGCCCAGCCCATGCCAGACCCTCTGCAGGTACACCTGTGTGCCGGTGGGCCTCTCTTACTCATCTGCTCACTGTGTCCAACCCACTGCTACCACCTGCAGTCCTGTAGAGTGCCCTAAAGTGAGATGACTGACAGCAAAAGGCTCTGTGGTGCGGTCTAACAAGGACACAGGCCAGGGAGGCGCGAAGACATGCAGATAGCTCTCGGTTCTGGATCTTGGGCCTAGATGTGAGAATAAATTCATGAAGTTATGTATACAAACCTTTCAGGCCAAGTTCCTCGCACACAGGAGGCACTTGGTACCTGTTCCTTTTCCCTGGTCCAGCCCTCAGCCTTGCTGTCACCATGTTCAGCATGATAGTCACAACCCCACCCTGTCGCTGAGGACCCCGTGCCACCTTGGATGTGGGAACACTCACCCGATGTCAAATGCCTGGTGAAAGAGCTCAGCTCTTGTGGTGTGGAGTTCCACCTTGAAGACATCTGAGTTTTCAGGATGGGTAGGTGCACACGTTTGCACACACAGAGCTGCTCTGCTGTTTTAGGGGCCCCAGATACTCTTTCTGTATCTCCCTCTCCTGTGGAGACAAGGCTTTCTCTTTGACAATGCATGTACTTCCCCAAAGTACAGCTGACCCTGTTAAACCTCTGAGGCTGCAGTCCCCTGGAATCTTGGGAGCATTTGTCAAAACAGCTGCAGTTGGTGAATGGTCAGGGGGATGGGCCGCTGCAGTGAGCCTTTCTGGAAAGGCTATGGCCTGGGACCTTTCATAGCAGGCGTGTTGATAGCTGCGATTGTTGCTGGAGAATATGAGTGAGTCTCTCTGTCATGCTGGCTAGCTGGCTGGCCTGGGAGGGGACAGGGGAACGCTAAGGCTTTTACGTCCTCATGTTGGTGAAATAGCCAGTGCATCCATCCCCCTCCCCATTTTTTAAGGTCCAGAAGAGGGTGTCATGGCGCTGCATCCCAGTGGCCCCCTCCACCAGAATGCAGCCGTCTGCGCCCCTGTCCCCTGTGGAGGAACTTTGGAACCTTTCCTCTGCCTAGTTGCCTGGTTACAAGATCACCTGTCACGAGTTCCTGAGAAGGGGGCTTGGCTGGGGAGACACAGGAAGGGGAGTCGGGAGATAGTGTCTGCCGTTGGGAATGCAGTGAGTACATTCGATCATATCTAATTCCCATTTATATTGTGCTGGACAGCCCCACTGCCCAGCTGCCCTCTCAAAGCCGCAGACCGCTGGGGTTTTTTGATGCATGAATGAAGACTGGGAAGTGGGCCAGGACTTGGCTCATGCGCTTCTTCATCATTTATTAGCTTCTAGTTTTAATTGTTTCCCGACTTCTTTCCAGATATTTATCTAGGAAGAATTGTCAGTTCTTGCTGCGCTGTGCAGACGCGAGGGGCAGGCGCCGACTGCAGAATGTTAACAACTCTTCTGGGTGGCAGGTGGGAGGAGCATTTCAGTCCAGCCCAGCAGATGTTGGTAGAGCACCTACTATGTGTCAGATGGTGCTGCATGCTGAAGGGATAAGGGGAGGGAGGGGATGGCCACCCGCTCAGGAGAGGCCTGGTGCCCCTGGAGGTGGGGAGGCGGGACACTCTCACAGGGAATCTACTTACTCTGGATTTTGAATTCCGCCTGGGCTATAGGCCCAGAGATGTGCTGGAGCTGTGTGACCTCAGGCAGGTGGCTTTCCCTCTGTAAGGCTTGGATTCTCCTCTGGATCTGAGGTGATGAGCTTAGCAGGGTCAGTGAGGACTCGCTCAGACGCAGCCCATGCTGGACGAGGGCAGGCCATTGGTTTGGAGGTGCTGTGTCTCAGGGAAGCGTCCCGGTCTCTGGTCGTAAGGGTGCGGATAAGCATGGACAGGATGTGGGCTGGGGGCTGTAGGCCATGCGTGTGCCACTTGCCTTCTGTGTTCTGGTCTTCTCTGTGAACCGGGATATTTAGGGGAGCCCCACAAAGGATGCATGGGGGAGTCAGGGGAGCTATTGGCAGCTTCTCTTCCTTCCCTTTGAGAAGGAGCCCTGGGTCAGAGTGGACCAGCATGGGTGCCTATGGAGGGTTTGGTGAGGGCGACTCAGAAGGCCAGGTCGAGAACCAAGGCCAGGCACACATGACACGTGTTTGACCTTGGGGAGTCCTTTCCTCATGTGGGCAGCCTCAGTTTCCCTGTGTGGTGCTGTAGGGAGGGCTGGACAGCCTTGCCATTGTCTGCCCGTAGTTTTATGATTTGGGTGGCCTTAGGCAAACAGGGCAGGCCTCAGCCTCGGTTCCCGTGCTTTGAACGTGGCAGAGGTAGACACCTCCTGGATCTGCCGTGAGGACGGAGCAAGGTCCTGCTGGCCGAGGGCCCGGGTGTGGGTCCCTGTCACCAAGGGCAGTTCGCTCCTCGGTCAGGATGACGGGCTCTGGAGCTGAACTGCTCAGGTCGGCGCTTGGCTCCTTCACCTCTGGCAGGACCAGGACCAACGTAAACTCTTTGAATCTCATTTTTCCCCTGAAAGAGAAATTTACTTCCTCTCAAGGCCATTTTACAGACAAGGAATGTCACAGTGATGACAGATACAGAGAAGCTGAGCGCCTTGCCCAGGGCACCCAGCAGATGGCTGCTAGGCTGGACTCGAACCCGTGGCGTCGCGCCCATTGCTCAGGGCGCACGGGGCAGTCCTGCTGGGGCGATGGCCGCTCTCGCGAGGCCTCCGGGCTCTGCCTCCCGGGGAATGTTTGCCCAGAAGCCCCAGCTCCTCCGCAGGCCTGACCCTCCAGACCCGGGCGTGTTTTCGGAGCCAGCACAGGCCAGGTGAGGTTTCGGCGTCTCACTGGCTGCCCCTCCGCGGCTGGGGACGGTCTGCGCCCAGGTGTTTTCTTTGCGAGCAGCCTTGGAGAAGGGAGGACAGGCGCCCGGTGCCGCAGCCTGACTGCCAGCCCTGAGCTGCTTGATTTTGCTGCTTCTCCATCATGTTTGGGAAAATGATGGTGAACACCGGAAGCTTGGTGTGCGGGGCCAAACGCCTGTCCGCAGTTCCCATTTCCTTGGGAGAGTGTTGAATTTGCTGTTTGCTGTGGGGTCATAGTGATTGGCAGAAGCATCAAAACCCGAGGTGCCCTTTCTCACGTTGACAAGCAGTGGGGCCAGTAAAATGGCTTGAACTCGCTGGCTTGAGGTTGGCTGCAGGAAAGGGGGAAAAAAATAACAAGATCCTTCGATTCTTCCATTTGCTTCTTGAACAAGAGGTTAAAAACCGATTTTGGATTTGGGGTTTTTAAAGACAGATCCCTTCTGAAATGTGGCCACAATGGTCTAAAACAAAATGATCCCAGATTTGATTAAAAAGTGCGGATGTCAAGCTGTCTTCATGGTCTGGACTAGAATGTATGTTAACAGTGAAGTTTGAAGATGTGTGTGTTTGGTCATTGTTTCTTCACTCAATTACACTTATTTTTATGACCTTAGATTTGGGCTTAATCATTTATTTTATTTTCAAGGAGGGAAACATTCTTACAGAGAAGAGTGGTAAGAGGATTGGGGGAGGTCACCCCTCTGCAGCCGGAATCTGAGATCTCCGGCATGTTGTGCCAAGTCGATTGTTATTCCCCCAGAAAATAATGTCCTTTTTTTTTTTTTTTTAACTTGCTTTTAACATTCTGCCCTTGGCATCTGTTCCAGGCATTGTGGACGAATGTAGACTGTGTTCTGACAATGGGTTAAAAAGCAAGCACTTATTGAAAAGCATTCTCTACTTAATTACATTTCCTTCTTCTGGAAGCTATTTTAATTTTTTTTTATAATCACATGTTAATTGTGTATTAGCGGGGCCTTTCTGATTAGTTGAAAACATAATGAAACCTTTGTAAACAACACAGAGAGAAAGAAAGAGGAATGTGTGAAGCAGAGACAGTGGTGATGAGCCATTTCGAAGAGGCCGAAATAACTACATTTTTTGATGCCAGGGAGGGGTGGAAATTGTACCTGGAAACCCCTCCTTTGAGTGACAGCTGCTCTGATGGGGAGGAAGGGCCACGTCTACTGATAAGCGATGGAGAGAGGCCAGCACACTAGGGTTCCTTCTCCTCCCTCCTGGGCCCATCCTTCTGTCACTCATTCACTCATTCACTCATTCATTCATTCACTCATTCATTCATTCACTCATTCATTCACATTCTTACCAATAAATACCTTCCTCTATTAAGCACTAACCAGTTGTAAGGTTCTTTGCATGCATGCCCAGATCCTTGATTCAGGCATTAACCCCATTTGAGGAGTTGGGATCACTCATTCATGTTCGGCCAAGGCTAGGGAGCGGGAGATTCGGTCGGTTAGGCCTAAGGACCAAGCCCCACTGTGGTTCTGAAGCTGTCGTGTCCCTTCCCATCCACAGTTCAGCAGATGCAGGGATGATCAGTGGAGGCGGTAGGACGAGAGGAGCTGTCTGGGACTGGGTGTGTGTGTGTGTGTGCAAATGTGTGTGGGGGGCAGGGCACGGGGTGAGGAGAAAGGCAGCTTGCTGCTGTCCCCAGAATGTGCTGGCCCTGTTTTATTTTCCACCTTTTAACAGCGTTATTGAAAACCCCCGCCCTAGTTTACAATCCCCATTGTGGTGTGTGGGGCCCCGAAAGCCCTGCTCTGTTCCCCATTTAAAGGGCTGAGCTTACAGGGGGTTTGCAGTTCCCAGGCTGTTATTAGGGAAGCGTGGCTGGGGCGTTTAAAACGAAAGTGCTACTGTGTGTGAACGCCAGGTTCACCGCGCGCGCTCCAAGGAAACGCTGCCAAGACAGTGTTGTGAACAGCCGCCAAGCAAAACACACGCATGCCGTCCAGTGGAGCCAGCTCCCTTCTGCAAATAGAGGAAAAATTGACTTTCTGATTTGGAGTGTTTCTACAACTAAGAAGAATCACTCCAGCGATTGTTCTAAAAATATTCTGGAGGCAGCATGTTCTCGAAGGCCTTGGGATTCTGAGTGGTCCTTCATTGTACTCTTTATGTAATCTCTCCAGATAGTGTTAAAAAAAAGTTGGCTCAGGCTTGCATGGTCATCCTCTCGGCACCCTCCGCCCGTCCCCCACGCCCAAGTATTGCTGTAGTGCAAAAGAGTGGTGCATGCAGCAGAAATTGTATTTTTATCTCTTTGACTTCAGGAAGTATATTTGGGTTTTCATCTCTTGCAGCCGCTGTTGCAAGGCTCACATCTGTGCAGCGAAATCTAGGGCAGCCCCTGACATCCCTGCATTGGTGGCCGGGCCCAGTTCTGGCATGGGGCATCGGTCACGTGGACCTCTTCTGGGGGCAGGCTTGGGGGAAGGGGTGCTGACACATTTAATGCCCCTGCTTCTCTGCCTGTTCAGGCTACCATTCACCTTTACAAGGCGTGGGGCTCTGAGGAGCTGTGGATCTGCAGCTCCTGCCAGCTCTGGAGTTTGAGTAATTTCTAGGATGATGAAATGGACTGGGATTCCACAAGTTTGTTTATTGCCAAAGGTAAATGATGTCGGCCGCCTCCTCCATGCTGTCTTTCAGGGTTTCTCCCCACTCTCTTTCCCCCTCTTTTCCCTCCCTTCCTCACTGTGCCTCACCCCCGGCCTCCCCACTTTCTCTTGCAGCTGTTTTGCCACATTCGGCTGCAGTGCCCGCAGGAGGCCAGGGCTCACACTGAAGGGTCTGGCCCAGGGTGTGACCCTCGGCACTGTGGACCCTGGGGGCTGGATGACGCTTTTTGCAGGGTGTTCCTGGCCTCTACCCGTGAGGCGCCAGTGGCCCCCACCCCCCAGCCCCAAGTGGTGAAAATAAAACATGTGTCAAGGCTTTGCCAAAAGTCTCCTAGAGGGGCAAGACAGTCCTAGACCGCTGATTGAGGCTTTTCCCCCAAACTGCAAACCAGAAAAGGTCTGGAGAATATTAGTATCTATTTCTAGGCTTACGAATAACCATTAATAATGGGGTGGAATCAAGGTCTTGGGAATTGGGAATGAATTCTCACTGGTGATTTTTACCCCCAAAACGTATTTTAAGTAGGAGTCCCGGATGGCCCTGGTCTGAGGGGCAGCCAGGTGGTGAGTTGTCCCGGTTGTACGTGCAGGAGAAGGATGGCCAGGTGCACCAGAGTCCTCAAGTAATCCAGCAGTTTTCACTAAAGATTTCCCATATTGAGCTTATAAGACAACTCTGCTAGAATCCTATAAATGATGATCTTATTGGTGAATGGACAATTTTGAGGACTTTTCCAGTGTTTTTGGCAACGTATGCCAGGACTTCTGCCTTACTGCCTGCCCTCCCTCCCTTTCTTCCTCACTTCCTTTCCTCCTCTCTCCCTCCTTCCCTCCTCTTTCCTTTTCTCCCCCTCTCTTCACCTAGCCTCTTCTCTTAGAAATTTTTTACTCTGTGTTGGGAGCTGGACCTGGCCTGCTCACGGGCAACCACCTCATTTTGACAATACGCACCAACCATTTACAAGAATAGTGTTCTGCGACTTTAGATGGTGACTCATAACTGGGGCACCCAAGAGGGTCAGGTGCCAGGTGTCATTTCATCCATGAGCAAACCCATCTTCAAGAAATCTAGAGTCGGGTGGTCCACTGGTTTTGGGCTGGGCTTCCTTGGAAGGCAGTGTGGCCAGTATGCATGTGACAGCATGACAGTGATTTCCTGGGCTCAGCCGAAACCCATGCTTCCACTGGCTTCTCTCTGCCAGCTGGCTGGCCAAGCCAGCCTTGGGGTGCATGAGCCATTTGGAATTCACAGGACCCCACTCCACTGGGGCCTGGGTTTCTCAGCTTCAGGTTCTTGGGTGCAAGCCGGACAGGACTGTCCTGGGGGCCTCCTGCCTCCAGATGGAACAGCCAGTGTGGGCTGCAGCCCCCCCACCCCACCCAGACTCCTTTGTCACCAGCATAGCCTCTGCTGCCCCTGAATGTTTCCTCCTGCACTGTGGGTTGCTTGGCTTTAATCTGCCCACACCGGGTGGGCGGGTGGGCGGTGGTGCTGTGAGAACCAGCTGGCATGGCCTCTGCGGGCCACGCGCAGGAGCCGCGTCTCGCCCAACCCAGGGCCATGGCCGCGTCTAGCCATTGGGCCACCCACCCACCATGCTGCGGCTGCTGGTGTTTGGAGAGGAGTCGTGCTATAAGCATGGGTGTGATACTGCCCCCACCTGCCACCGCCTGTGTGCGTGTGTGCATGTGCGCATCTTTGTGTGAACCCGTGTGTATGGGAGGTGGGGGTGTAGGGGTCTCTTTCCCATAACCTCCCTGGCATTTGGTGCATCTCCGGATTCTCTGATTTCCTACTCAGGCGGGGCAGGCAGCTTGGCTGCACATTGGGGCACCAGAAACTCTGGCCCTGTAAGCTGAGCCTGGCGAGGATGACCATCTCCCCGGCTGCCGGCGGGCTGGAGGGAGCTGGCACCGCGGCAGAGGCAGAGCGCCGCAGAAGTGCCGCAGGTTTTTCATATGGAAATGTGAAATAATGGGGTGATTAAATAGAGCTGTATATTAAAGTACATCTGACATTAGAATTACCATAATGTGCTGTAGCCTTAGGCTGAGTACTTTATTTGCCATCTGCGTCGGCCCAAAATCCCCCGGGGAAGCGCTAAAATATTCTGAATAAACTCAGCTCGAGTTCTTATTGAGAGTAAAATACCATTTGCGGCACGTCGTATTGATTCGTCTTAATTGTGGTGCAGAAAAGAACATTCACTCGCTGATGACTTTTGTGCTCGGTGACAAGCTGGCTGGAGTAACTCAAACACTGTAGTTGGTTAACCTGGATGGGGCCAGGTGGGCACCTCGCTGCAGCAGGGGCCAGGCGCCACCCCGGCCGTGGCACAGCTGG
This sequence comes from Phataginus tricuspis, assembly GCA_029783875.1. Classification (NCBI taxonomy): domain Eukaryota; kingdom Metazoa; phylum Chordata; class Mammalia; order Pholidota; family Manidae; genus Phataginus; species Phataginus tricuspis. The sequence goes on from JAQQAC010026072.1 coordinate 5,814,263, forward strand.
GGCCCCCCCTTGCCCTCCCCTGCTCTCCTCCAGCGAGGGTGTTGGGGAGAAGGGTGCCTGGCTTGGGTGCAAAGGAAATTCATGCTGTGTCTGCAGGCTCCTCCCTGGGCCTGGCCTTGTCTCCCCACCCCCCCGGAGCACAGCTGGGCAAGGTGGTCTGTAGCAGGTGGTCCTTGAGGGGCCATGGCCTCAGCAGATGCACCGAGCAGATTTAAGAGCACAAAACTGAAAAAGACAAGGAAAAGGAAAAGAACCCACTCATCCAGGCAAACCCAAGCTTGGCTACTGGCTAGCGGTGGGACCTGGTGAGGTGATGGTGCCTTCAGCCCTCTGGGGGAAAGAGCTGGCACCTTCAAGATAAATGAGTCGCCGGAGGGAAAACACTTGGTGATCCAGACAGCGCTCCCCATTCATAAGGTCCAGTTTTTATCCTATAATTGCCTATCATTATACACAATTTAAATATTCAAACATTCTCCACAAACCTTGGGCTAGTATGTTTTTATTACAAATTCAGAACAAGGGAATAACCTTTAACTTCAGAGACAAATGAGACAAATTTACAAGTGCATGTCTGCTGTTTTCTTGTGTTTTATCAATCCCCGCGGACCGGAACACTTTTGCTATAACGCCACTCCGAACAATATACATATATTACTACTTGTTTGTAGTGTGTCGGTAATGAGTCCCCTCTGCATTGGCTAACCTATATAACTCTGTGTTGAGGCTCTCCGTAACGTCAATTATCTCCTCGGAGCTAAACGTACACTCCATTAAAACGAGATTTACTGCCTCTGCAATACTTCTCGGGGTAGAATGTGGAGATTTTTGTGGATTTAAGGAAAGGAAGGCCTGCCTTTTAAAGGAAGTTGTGAATTATGGAGAAGGGAGGCTTCCTGTGTCAGCCAGAACGTGTGCATGAGATACGCTGGAGGCGTGCATGCGTGGCATGGTACCTGTGCTCACACGCACCAGCAGCTCACTCCCTTGACTTTCTTTTCTTTTGCCTCTTCATTTCTTAATTCACTCTTTATGTTTCCATTAAACAATAAGGATGGTTTGCTGTATGTGTCCCTTTCACATTTTCTGCTAAGTTCCTGTCCACAGAGTCCTAGAATCTTTTGAGAAAACCCCATACTTGGGGGGATGAGATGGGGGAAGCAAAACCACCCAAATAAGCTAATATATCGGCCCACCAAAACCACTGGAAAAGCATAGGTCCTTTTCAGAGAAGTCTATAGAGAGCAGATTTCAGGGGAATCTGATGGTGCTTTCTATTTTGGGGAAGATGTGTTATTTCCAGCCTTACTTGAGTGCCTTATGCAAAGGCAGGGAACTACGAAGATGATCTTGAGGAGTTCTTTGAGAATGCCGGAAATGAGTTGCCACATATAAAATCATTCCCTATGTCCTGCCTCCGGCTCTTCCGTCTGACTAGCAAACAACCCTGTTCTCACCCTGCCCCAAGATGCCCCCGCAGCCAGTGTGTTGCTTTGTTTCAGGGCTGAGTGGCTGTTTCCTGAGCCTGAACTGCACACCTGGTCTGACCACAGAATTGAGCAGTTGAAATCGAGACTGGGGAAATCTTGGGTGCATGGTGTTTGCAGCTGTAGTTCAGTTTCAATACTTCTTTGTTCCACTGTGAACCTGGACCATACCGTTCCTGAAGGTGGCTCACAGGCTTAGGGTGATCTAATTAGAGACTTGCTGGAATAAGAGAGCGCCTGCTCGAGAGGGTGACTTAGAAGCCACCTTGTAGGCCAGAGATCATCATGGATTGGATTCTACATTTCCTTTGTTGCATTTTCCCCTCCCTGGTTTCTTTTCTTTATCCTTAAAGTTTCATAGTTTGGGAAGGGTGGGTCTGGTCTAAAATAGAGCTGTCCAATGCGTTCACCTACATCCTTTTGTTGTACTGAGATTTTGTTATACCAAACAGTTCCTGACTTGAATAGGCCTTGAGTGTGGGGTTGAAAAATCTTCATTTAAAAAAGAAAAGTTAAATTTTTTACTGTGATGGAATTTACAGCAATGGAATTTGATCTATATCAGTTTTTTTTTCCCTGTGTCCAGAGCCTCTGCAGACTGATCCCAATTCCCCTTTTCTGTTCCACATGCAGTTCCTCCTTTCAGTGAATCTATGGTCTTACCTCCATGCCTTTGCCTATGTAGTGTCCTCTGCAGGGCATGCCCTTCTTCTGCACCACAGACTCACCTTCCTTCTGAACTCAGCTCCAGGTCTCCTCCTCAGAGAGGTCCTCCCTGATGCTCCCAGGCCGTCAGTCTCTCCCTCCTCTGGGTCCTACACTGTGTGCCACACCCCTTATCAGTGTCCTGAAGCCTTATTAGCTATTTGTGAATCATAAACTCTTGCAATAGGCTGCAGGATCCATGAGGGCAGACGGTCATTTCCGTGTCCATCTGTCTGCTCAGCACAGGGCCTGGCACCCAGTAGATGCTTCCTGCCTGCAGAGCAAAGAAAGGAGGGAGGAGGAGCAAATGAGGATGTGGCATGGAGAAGGTCCTTCCTCCTTTTGCTATAATGGTCCAGTTTCTGGGGTGGCAGATGTAGTGTGACCTTGGGTATTGCGTCGATGTGCTTTCTGCTTTCTTTAGCCCGAGAGCAGGGCATCTCCACGTTTAATTAGCCATTGGTTTAGATGGGGAGTGGGGGTGGGTGAGGACAGCCCTTCACTGAAAACCCTGCTGAGCGAGCAGGGACCTGCGGCAGATGGAGACACCCCTCGTGGAATTCTCAGTTGATACTTACCTCTCCTAAATTGCATTTTCTGCTCCCCCCTCACTGCCCCATCCTGCAGCAAGCAGAACCACTTTTTTTTTTTTTGGGCAGCCCAGGGGTCCCTGCTCCCTAAGTGTGCTCACTCACCCAGCACCCTCCACCCTGCATGCCTTCCCTTCTCAGTCTGGGCAGGTGCTGCCCTCCCAGTGTCCAGCTTATACGCACCTCCAGGCACTGTGTCCTGCCTGCCTCCCTCCAGGTGCTCTGTAATTACACAGCAGTTCCTGCTCTGCCTCAGATTTTTTTGTGTCACAGCTTAACCCAGCCCCCTTCCCTGACCCCCACATGTGGCTCCTGGAGGGGAGGGGTCACACCCCTCTGAGTGGTCCCTGCTGTGGCCGGCAGCTGGCACATAGTGACTGGATGGACGAGTGAATGAATGAGAAAGGCATGCCCCAAGAGCCTTTCAGACAAGATTAGAGTTCCTTGGGTTCAGGGACTTCCCAGAAATGACTCTTGCTCAAGGCAAGACAAACAGGTGTTTTTGTGTGCACCATCTCAGGGAATGGCTGGGCTTAACTGGAGGCTGTGGTGAAGGCTGGAGGCCCGGTTTGCTGTCTGAGTTAATCCAGCATCTGAAGCACACGGGTGCTATCAGGGGAAATGGACTGCCTCAAACACTGAGAGGCCACAGTGCAAGTGCCCCTCACCTTGTGAGCCTCTTTATTCTTGCCCAGGCATCTGTGACATCCCCTGCACAAGGCCTGAAGCTTGCTGCCACTGGCATTTGACGGGCAGGTGCAGTGATTCGCCCTGGCTGGTTCAGGTGCCTTCCCAGGGCCACACACGGGCAGTTTGCAGTCCCAGGGCAGGGGCAGCCAGGTGTGTGTCTCAACATAGCGCAGGCCCTGGGCTCAGACCTGGATTTTGTAACCCATGAACTGTGTGACCTTGGGCCCCTTGCTTAACTGTGATGAGACTTCGTTTCTCTTTTATATAAAATCTGGGCTAAAACCCACTTTCCAAAGTCGCTGTGAGCATCCACCTGAGAGCAAAAGTCCAACCCTGGCAGGTGCCAGCTGCACGCAAGTTGAACACACCAGAGCCGAGGACAAATAATGACGGTATATGTGGTGGTCAGTATTGAGTAGCATTCCCACAATGCTGTTGGAATGCAGAGTGGGCGGTGTACTGCACGGAGGTGTGAAAACGCACAACCCTGAGGAGAGGACAGGGAGGATGGGTGGTCAGTGTGTTGGTGGGCAGCGAGTCTGGCGAGGTCCTGGAGGCCGAGCACCTGGTGCTTCCTACCGGGTAGCAGGCTGTCAGGTGTGGGGTTTGGGAAGATGGCTGGTGGCTTCCCACTCTGCCGAGGGTGGCTAGAGGTGGGCAGTGGAACTGGCCATGGTGTGGTGTCTTAGGGGTTGGAGTGTGGCCGGCTCAGACGTGTGGCTGTGCTGGATGGCACCTCCCCCCCTCATGCCCAGGGAGTGGGCCCGTTCGTTGAGTGCTGAGATGGATGCTGATTCTGGGGGGCAGACTGAGGAGCTGGGTGGCTCACGCAGACCTGGGTGGACACCCTTGTTCTGGTGGTGGTGACAGTGGTGACACTGACCTTGCAGAAACAGACAGAATACATTAACAGGTCACCAACAATTCAGAAGCACGTGCGTGTTAATCACCATGTTGGTGGCCAGAGTCACAGCAGGAGCCAGACCACCTTGGTCCCTGTCCTGGGGAGCTTAGAATCCAGCCCAGATGATGACTTTTAAATAAATAACCCAGAGCCAATAATGTGGCCTTGAGCAACTTCTTAAGTTCTCTGAGCCTCCTTTATTGTAATGGTCATGTGTACAGTTACCCTGAGGATTAAAGGGGTTGCAGCTGGGAGGCTGGCATAATGCAGGGTCTATCCTTCAATTCAGCCAGGCCCTTGCATCCTCTCCCAGGGCATCCCAAGCTTCTCCCTAGCAGCGCTCATAGTTTTCATTATGTAACTGGGAGGGTTGTTCCGTGTTCTGTCTCCACCTTGAGTGTGAGCTGTGTCCCTCAGTACCAGCAGAGTAGGTATGGATCAAGAATATCCAGCCCCTGTTTGCTTACTGAGTGGCTGAAGGGCAAGTGCAGGCATTGCTCAGCAGGACACACATCGGTCCCTTGTTTGTTTATTCATCCCTGTCCATCCTGGTCCCCAGTTACTGGGCTTATGTGCACCAGGACCCAGGGACCCAAAGGGCATGCTCTGTGGTGATGGCTGTCGGGAGCTGGGGGTTCGAGTGGATTCCAAGGCCTGGTGGGAGAGTGCGGGGTGGACTGGCTGTGTCTGCTGCAGGCACTGGTAGAGGCACATGGCCTGTCAGACTGAGGCCGGCTCAGCTCTTCCTTTCCAAGGAGACCGCTTAGTGGTAGGAAAACGTCCACTTTAACCACCTGCACCACCAGTACCACCTGTGCGTCTATTTCTTTTCCCTGAGATATAATCACCATGTCTTCACCGAGTCATTGCAATTCCGACCAAAAGCAGTGCAGACGCTCAGTTTAGTTAGCATGTGGGCTGGAGCGAAGGGTCAGAGAGCCAGGTGCGCACAGCTGCCCCCTCCCCTATTCTGGGACCCTTGGCTTGGAGCCCCACGTCCACACCCTTTTTTCTCGGGACCAGGCTGTTATCAGTGCGGCATAAGGCTTGAGAGCACAGCGGCTGTGTGGCCTCTGGCTAATTGACTCATCTTTTCCCACCCTCGGCCTCCCCATCTGTAGCATGGTCCTGATCATGGCTCTTACCTTGGGGTTTGTTGGGAGTCTCTTGTCAGGCGAGTTCTACTCAGCTCTGGGCTGCTGGTTGTGAGGATTTAATAATGCTTTATTGTCACTGCTGCTATTATTATTTCCTTAGCTCCACCTTGTCTCAGAAATGCTGAGGTTTGATAGAAAGCCTTCAGAACAAGCAGGGATGGTTATGGATTTTGTAGATGACTGACAAGCTCAGAAATAATATGTGCACGAAACTTACAAAGACCACTGAGGTGGCCAGGAGACATTTTCTTTCGGGGATCATGAAAGGGGAGATAGTAAACTAATAAGGGTCTCACGTCTAAGAGATCATAGTGATAATAGTTGTTATCATTTGGAACTATGGGGACAGCATGGTTAGCAGTCACAGGTTCCAGAGGACTGGGTGTCTGGCCAGTGAATCCAGCCCTCTCCTTGGGCAGTGGACATCCTAAAGTCCAGAGAGGGGCCTGCCCTCGGGGACCTTGGGACTGGGTCTGGCTGCCTGGTAGCTCATGAACTCATCACCAGGTCCTAAGTGGCATGTTGCCCTCTGAGGGCTCACTCGCTCTGTGAAATGTCTCCCTTCCAGGAGAAGGGCCCGCTGTGGCCCTGACTGGGTTCCATCAAAGGGTGATCGATGCCCTTCCCTGAGAGGACGCCTGCAGTGTGCCCGGAGAGCCCCTTCCATGGCCATTTTCATCGTGAAACAGCCTTGACAAGTGTAGAGAGAGCAACCAACTCCTCAGGTGGTGCTGTGTGCCAGGGAGATGGAGCCCTGGGCCGGGAAGCCTGCGGTGGGGTGCGGCCCTGCCCTTGCTGGCTGGGGGACTCTGCTTCCCCAGGCTCCAGTTTCATACGTGCTGGCAGGGATGCAGAGGCTGTGTGAGTGATGATGAAATGCACTAATGCACGTGGAAGTGCCAAACCAACGGTAAAGCGCTGTGCAGATTGTAGAGGGCCATGTGAAGCCGAGACCCTGCTCCTCTGTCCAATGTCCAATGGCAGGCCTCTCATTTTTGCCTCTAGCTTTGGAGGAGATCAGTGGATAGGATATCACCCCCCCTGCTTGAGCTGGGAGCTGGGGTCTCCGTGTGGCTCCCTTCCAGGCAGCAGTGAGCCCCTAAATTTCCTGCAGGCAGGGCTGCCCTGCCCTTCCGTGTCACTTGGCCTTAGCAGGAGACCTGTTGAACTGGCACACTCAACTGTGGCCTTTTCATTGAATAATAACTCAATTAAAGGTGTGTTTTTATTGAATGTCCCTGATACCTTTATTGGTATTATTAGAGTAACTGGCATAATGAGGAGGAACAATTATTTAAATGCTCATTAAAAACACCACCTAACAGCAGAGGGAGAGAAGCATATCTTGCGGGCGTCCAGTTGAGTGTTGGTTCCCAAGCGTCACAATAAAAAATGATGTTTCCTCAACGTTTGCAAGTTTCTAGTTCCCTGGAACCTCTAATGCATTAGGCAGGCTGCATTAAAATTCCTCCAGGGTTTTATTACTGCCAGAGTTACACAGAAAAAGGCGTCCCTGGAACATCCACTGCCAGCTATGAGGTTGGATAGTAAAAAACGAAACACACAAAGCCCAACCATTAGGTCTACCTAGCAACTGTGCTTTATAAGGTGTGTCCACACGCAGGGGCTCATCTGGTCCCCCGGCCCTCTTCGGAGGCAAGTATATCACTCCTATTCTACCGATGAGGACATCGAGGCTCAGAGTGGCTAAGTAGCTTGACTGGCTTCACTGTGCTGGGAACATCACGGCAGAGGTATGAGCCTGTACCACTGTCCAGGGTTCTTGTAACCCAGAGATCGCAGGGAGGGGTTTGAATTTGAGGGAAACATAAGGGGCTCCCTTTAGAGTTGGGAGAGCAGAGAAGATCCAGTGTGGGTGTCTGCCAACGGAGAGTAAAATGTCTGAGGAAGGGATAAGGCAGGAAGCAAGCTTAGCAAAGACTTAGCAAAGGGCCCTGGGCCCTGAGATGCCAAGCCTGATTCAGCAGTTGAAATGCAGCAGACATTCCTAGGTCTGTAGGCCAGGTTAGATGTTGCTGGCTAAGTCGCTTCAAAATAATTTGGGCATCGACCTATCAGTTGGAACCTCAGCAGCCCCAGTAGCATCTGGTGGGAAATGGACCCTGTCTAGGCAGGTAGGTCTGAGCTCAGGTAGGAGGAACCCTGTGGTCCTGGGAAGGGGAGGGGTCAGCCCTAAGTCAGCCCTGGTGACCTCTCACCAAGGGACTTCCGCTGCATTTAAAAAGGAGCCTTCCCTGACTGCATGTGCTGTGAGTTTAAACTATTTAGTGAGTTTTTGAATAGAAAAATGTTCAGAGTGGCTCTTCAAAGACTTTGTGACATTGTTCTGTTGTTAAAAGTGAGCAGCTCCAGTGCTCAAGGCTACTTCTAGGAGAGAGATAACTATGAAGTGGTAATATGGGAATTAACATTTTATTTAAAAAAAAGGCCAGGGGAGGGTGGAAAGAAAGTTGTCTAGGGAGGCCTTTGAGGGCTGGAGATTTAAAATAATCAGAAGCTGTCAAATCCTGGGAAGGCCAGCGCCTGCAGTGGACCCTGCCGTTGTGTGGAGGGAAGCCTACTGACCAAAGGGCTCAGGGATGCGGAAAAGAAAGATGTCACCTAGGCACTGAGCATCCCTGAAATCCGATCTGATGGACACACCCAGCCATTGCCCACCTGATGGGGAAGTAAGACAGGTAACTTCCTCCCCAGGCTGCTCCAAGTCAGTTTTTAAGTGTCTTTTTTTTTTTCCTTCTTTTTATTTTAAGCAAGTGGTAGAAACATCTGAGCACTTAGAACATGTAGCTAAGCGCTTCCCAGTATCTGCCATTTTTAGTTGAAAAAAGAAGGTTTTAATCAGCCATTTCAGCTGCAGAGCGCCTTCATTCCCAGCCCGCTGAGTTCTGTATTTGCTTCTGATCTCTGCATTCCTCAGCAGCAGAAACGTACCAGAAAACGTGTGGCCATCAGAACGGAAAACAGGAAGTGCACTGAGGTACCCAAGGGCATGGAGATGATGAAGAGAGAGAAAGGGGGAAGGGAGGTGGCCTCACTTAAAAACATGAAGAACCAGAGCAGCTGTGTGCCATAAATCGATTAATTAGAGTTTCTGCAGCCAGGGTGAAGGGCCCAGAAACGCTCTTTAATTTGAAGATCTATGACCTTGTGGGATGTGGCACTTCATTTGTGTTATTAGCTCCTGTGTCAGAAAGGGACTTTTTATTTATCTTCTTCTTATTTATTACTTATTTATTCTGCTGTGTTCCAGAAAAGGATTTGAGGGGAACTTTAAGTATCATGGCTTCTGGCCAGCTCTCCTATGAGGCTGTGTGAAGTTCCCCATGTCCATTAACTAATAAGCCAGGACAGGAGATGGTGCCCCAAGGAGGGCTACTTCTGTGTCAGCTGAGTGGCCAGTAGGAAGGGAAGGCTGGGATTTTGGGGGGGTCTTGGAGCTGGCACTGCAGAACTATGGCGACCCAGGCCCTTGGGAAGGTCTTGGTGCCAGCTTCCAGGTGGGGAAATTCTCAGGGACTCCTGTGGGGGGAACTGAATTACCCAGACATACTGAAATTACCCAGTCACCTTGGAGAACGAAAATCACCTCCCAAGTTCTCCTTGAGCTGATTTTGAAAGCGAAGTGAAGCTGAACTTGAGAATTCTTTTTTTTCTTGCTGTCCTCACCCCTACCCACTGTTCTCACCACCAAACATGCAGACACAAAACAGGAGAGTGGAATGAGAACCCCCAACGCGTGCGGCATGCCGTGGTTTCTGGCAGTGGGTGCTCTGGCCCAGGTGGTTCTGTGATTGGGGAGGACCTCCCCATCCCCCTGGATGGCATGGCACCTTTCTGTGACATCACACATGCTGCATGTCTCTGGGAGGTCCTGGCTCCTTGGAGGCTGGAAGCTGTCAAACCTCAGTAACCTGTACTGAATTCAGGGCATTTGGTTGGAACCTCAGCTACCCGTTTTTTAGGGCAAAGTGTGAGGCCCCCCATAAACATAATTTGTAGGTGGAAAACAAAAATAAATCTCTGCATGGGATTTCAGGAATCCTCAGGTCTTTTGGGGAGAGGCTGAGATGGAGGACTGTCTTCTCCTCTCTTCCTCTCACTGTGCTCCCGTCACCTGTTACTGGAAATGGAAATTAATTTGCACATTTGGCTTCACCAGGGAGTTGGTGGTTACTGTCCTTTCATCAGCATTAAAATCTTCCAGGTACAGGAAAGACTGAAAAAACAAAAAGGGGCTTTTCAAGATTGAGGCTGTGATGTCTCATTCCCTTTTCTTTCCCTAGCTAGACTGAGTCTGATGGTAGAAGGCAGGGCCTGTCCACACCTGTCCCTTTATGTAGAGCATTAGCTGAGGCTCAGACTGGAAAGCAGTGAGCTTCGTCCGCAGGTGGAGGATGGCACCCACCAGACGGGTTCTGGACGGAACATTCAGCCTCCATTTTGTGACTGCCCCAGTGGTGGACAAAGACTGTGACAGTCTGGCTCAGTGCCACCAGTACCCACTAAGATTTGCTCCCAATGTCACCAGAGCTGGTTTGTTAGTAAAATCCCCACTTGTCACCGTTCATCCTGACGCCTCTGTTGGATCTGACATTCTTTCATTCAGTCGGCATTCTGGCATAGGACTTCATGTAAGCCAGCGGTCCCCCATGCCTCTGCCTCCTGGGCACGGGGGGGGGTGTCTGTGGGGCTGGATTCTGCACCGTGGTTAGAGGGTTCTTGTGTGAGGCCACGGGGGACGGTGGGGAAGGCAGCTGTCATGCAGTAATGATCTTCCTAAGATGCTAACTTCCTTCTGTTCCTACCTATCCATTTTGAAATACGACAGTCCTTCCCCCAAGGACGCTGGTGTGTGAAACCCTAGAATTTTCTATAGCTAAAATCCCAAATGATGCAGAGGTACCAACCATTTAAGAATGTGTGCCAGGCAGCAGTTTGGCTATGTCTTTTAGGACTTCATTGGATCAAATACCGCCTAATCAGTGGTTCTCGGGGGGGTGGGATTGGTGGTTTTGTTCTCTAGGGGAATTTGGCAATGCCTTGAGATATCTTTGGTCCTGGTGACTGGGGGAGGGAGTGGTTGGAGACCCGGGATGCTGCTACATATCCAGCAGCTGCACAGGGCGGGGGGGGGGGGGGCGCCGCAGCAAAGAATGAGCCTGGTCTAAATGTCAAAAGTGCCTTGGGTGAGAAACCCTCTTCTAGATGCTTGTGGGTAGCCTATTATTGGAAGCCGGCTTTCGCACAAACACCGTCACCTGTGGCTTCTGAGATACCGGGCAAAAGAACACCTTTTCTTTAGAGGAGCAAACCGAGGCCTGCAGAGCTGGAGTGCTGGCTGAGGTCGTGCGGCGGATCTGGGCTTTTGCCCGGGCCACCTGCCCTCAGAGCTGGCTTCTTCGGGCCCCCAGCCAGGCGGAGGGTCCGCCTTGTCGCCGGCTTGGGCCTGTTCGGAAGTGGCTCCGCAGCTGCCTTTCAGAGCCGGGAGTCCCGACGCGCTTGCCCCAGCGTTGGTGGCCTGGCTGTGCGCGCGCCTTCCGCTTCTCACGCTCTCTCTTGCCTTTCTGTCCGTGTGTCTCCCCAGGTAAAGACGAGCCTTCCAGCTACATTTGCACAACATGCAAGCAGCCCTTCAACAGCGCGTGGTTCCTGCTGCAGCACGCGCAGAACACGCACGGCTTCCGCATCTACCTGGAGCCGGGGCCGGCCAGCAGCTCGCTCACGCCGCGGCTCACCATTCCGCCGCCGCTCGGGCCCGAGGCTGTGGCCCAGTCGCCGCTCATGAATTTTCTGGGCGACAGCAACCCCTTCAACTTGCTGCGCATGACGGGCCCTATCCTGCGGGACCACCCGGGCTTCGGCGAGGGGCGTCTGCCCGGCACGCCGCCTCTCTTCAGCCCGCCGCCGCGCCACCACCTGGACCCGCACCGCCTCAGTGCCGAGGAGATGGGGCTCGTCGCCCAGCACCCCAGTGCCTTTGACCGAGTCATGCGCCTGAACCCTATGGCCATAGACTCGCCCGCCATGGACTTCTCGAGGCGGCTCCGCGAGCTGGCGGGCAACAGCTCCACGCCGCCGCCCGTGTCGCCAGGCCGTGGTAACCCTATGCACCGGCTCCTGAACCCCTTCCAGCCCAGCCCCAAGTCCCCGTTCCTGAGCACGCCGCCGCTGCCGCCCATGCCCCCCGGTGGCACGCCGCCGCCGCAGCCACCCGCCAAGAGCAAGTCCTGCGAGTTCTGTGGCAAGACCTTCAAGTTCCAGAGCAATCTCATCGTGCACCGGCGCAGCCACACGGGCGAGAAGCCCTACAAGTGCCAGCTGTGCGACCACGCGTGCTCGCAGGCGAGCAAGCTCAAGCGCCACATGAAGACGCACATGCACAAGGCCGGCTCGCTGGCCGGCCGCTCCGACGACGGGCTCTCGGCCGCCAGCTCCCCGGAGCCCGGCACCAGCGAGCTGGCCGGCGAGGGCCTCAAGGCGGCCGACAGTGACTTCCGCCACCACGAGAGCGACCCGTCGCTGGGCCACGAGCCCGAGGAGGAGGACGAGGAGGAGGAGGAAGAGGAGGAGGAGCTGCTGCTGGAGAACGAGAGCCGGCCCGAGTCGAGCTTCAGCATGGACTCGGAGCTGAGCCGCAACCGCGAGAACGGCGGCGGCGGGCTGGCCGGGGGCCCGGGCGCGGGCGGGGGCGTGGGCGGCGCGGCCAAGGCGCTGGCCGACGAGAAGGCGCTGGTGCTGGGCAAGGTCATGGAGAACGTGGGCCTGGGCGCGCTGCCCCCGTACGGCGAGCTGCTGGCCGACAAGCAGAAGCGCGGCGCCTTCCTGAAGCGCGCGGCGGCCGGCGACGCGGGTGACGACGACGACGCGGGGGGCTGCGGCGACGCGGGCCCGGGCGGCGCGGTCAACGGGCGCGGCGGCGGCTTCGCCCCGGGCGCCGAGCCCTTCCCGGGCCTCTTCCCGCGCAAGCCGGCGCCGCTGCCCAGCCCCGGGCTCAACAGCGCGGCCAAGCGCATCAAGGTGGAGAAGGACCTGGAGCTGCCGCCCGCCGCGCTCATCCCGTCGGAGAACGTGTACTCGCAGTGGCTCGTGGGCTACGCGGCGTCGCGGCACTTCATGAAGGACCCCTTCCTGGGCTTCACGGACGCGCGCCAGTCGCCCTTCGCCACGTCGTCCGAGCACTCGTCGGAGAACGGTAGCCTGCGCTTCTCCACGCCGCCCGGGGACCTGCTGGACGGCGGGCTGTCGGGCCGCAGCGGCACGGCCAGCGGGGGCAGCACGCCGCACCTGGGCGGCCCGGGCCCCGGGCGGCCGAGCTCCAAGGAGGGCCGGCGCAGCGACACGTGCGAGTACTGCGGGAAGGTGTTCAAGAACTGCAGCAACCTGACGGTGCACCGGCGGAGCCACACCGGCGAGCGGCCTTACAAGTGCGAGCTGTGCAACTACGCGTGCGCACAGAGCAGCAAGCTCACGCGCCACATGAAGACGCACGGGCAGATCGGCAAGGAGGTGTACCGCTGCGACATCTGCCAGATGCCCTTCAGTGTCTACAGCACCCTGGAGAAACACATGAAAAAGTGGCACGGCGAGCACTTGCTGACTAACGACGTCAAAATCGAGCAGGCCGAGAGGAGCTGAGCGCGGCGGCCAGGGCGCCCGCACCTGTACAGTGGAACCGTTGCCAATCGAGAGAATGCTGACCTGACACTTGCCTCCGTGTCACCGCCACTGAGCACCCCGCGTGTGCCCGGGGCCCAGGGGAGGCGGCCCTCCAACCTAACCTGTGTCTGCGAAGTCCTATGGAAACCCGAGGGTTGATTAAGGCAGTAAAAGTTGTGGAGCCTTTTAACTGTGCAATAATTTCTGTATTTATTGGGTTTTGTAATTTTTTTGGCATGTGCAGGTACTTTTTATTATTCTTTCTGTTTAAATTCCTTTAAAGAGATTTTGTTGGGTATTCATCCCTTCATTTTTCTTTCTTCCATCCAGTAGTAGCCTGAGTAATGACTCCCAAGCAATGTAGAAGGGAAGCTTATCTTTTAAATTATAATTTGGGGGGGAGGGTGCTGCTTTTTTGAAATTTAAGCTAAGCATGTGTAATTTCTTGTGAAGAAGCCAACACTTAAATGACTTTTAAAGTTGTTTACTTTTTTATTCCTTCTTTTTTACTTTTTATTTTTTGTCCTGAAATGAAAAGTGGCATGCTTTTTTTTTTTTTTTTTTAATTGTGAGGGGGTGGATGTACAGCGGATAACAATCTTTAAAGTTGTAGCACTTTGTTTCAGAATTGGAGTGGAGATGTAGCACTGATGATGTCCTGAGTAAAAGAGGCCTTTTCTGTGTTGATGTAAACCTTTACATTATATGAGGAACACTTCTAGTGGTGGGGGCAGGGCCCCCCAAAACTCAGCACTGCCAGAGGAACAGGAGTTTTTGAGGGCTATGGGGGGAAATGGCCCAAGAACATTCTAAAGTATGCGTTCCCGGCAGGTATTACCCTTTCCTTGGAAGGTTGGTCACCTGGGATGCCATCTTTGCTGTTTGCTGTAGATTAGGCTGAAAATAAAATGGGATGAGGGTCCTTTTTTGGTTATAGGGTGGTGGCCTGCAGTGACACAGAAAGGAAGAAACCCGTGGTGTTCTTTCAGGCTTCTTCTGGCTCGACAAATTCTCTCTCTCTCTCTCTCAATACTCCCACTACAAAAATCCCAAGTCATACGTTGGTACAAGTGATAATTGATCGTATGTCAAGCAGACAAGCTCCTTGATGCAAAACTGAGGGAAGTTAGTGTTCTCTCATTGAATGCACACTGATGAGATTGGAAGGACAGGGGGGAGAAAATCTTGCAAATTTCTATTCCCTTTTACTGGACAAGCAGGGGGAAGGGTCTCATTCTAAGGTGCCCAGAGCTACTTCCCTTTTTTTTTTTTTTCCCTATCTCATTAGGTTGAAAGGTACTAAACATTGGACTGTTAAGATTAGACATTTGAATTCTTTTGACCCGCACTTTAAAGCTTTTGTTTGCATTTAAATGAAATGGCTTCTAAACAAGAAATTGCAGCATATTCTTCTCTTTGGCCCAGAGGTGGGTTAAACTGTAAGGGATGGCTGAGATCGAGTGTCAGTGTTGCTAAGCGTGGCATTCACAATACTGGCACTATAAAGAACAAAATAAAATAATAATTTATTGGACAGTTTTTCTACTGCCATTCGATTTGATGTGAGTGCCTTGAAAACTGATCTTCCTATTTGAGTCTCTTGAGACAAATGCAAAACTTTTTTTTTTTGAAATGAAAGACTTTTTAAAAAAGTTAAACAAGAAAAGTACATCCTTTAGACACAAACAAAGCCACATTTACTTTAAATAAATTTTTAAAAATCCTGGTTGAAGATAGAGGACATGAAAATGCCATAAGACCCAATCAAATGAAGAAATAAATCCAGCACAACCGTGGACATCTGTTAGCTGAATTATCCTCAACCCATTTTGTTTTTGGGACAACGCTGCTTAGATTTGGAGTGGAGGTGATTTACTGCTGAATTGAAACTCAAGTGACGCAAGTTACAAGTTGATATCGTTGAATGGAAAACAAAACAAAAACAATTCAGGAACAACGGCTAATTTTTTTCTAAAGTTAAATTTAGTGCACTCTGTCTTAAAAATACGTTTACAGTATTGGATACATACAAGGGTAAAAAAATGTGTGTATGTGTGTTGGAGCGATCATTTTTTTCAAAGTTTGCTTAATAGGTTATAAAAAATGCCACAGTGGCTGCGTGTATATTGTTTTCTTTTGGTGACGGGGTTTTAGTATATATTATATATATTAAAATTTCTTGATTACTGTAAAAGTGGAACCAGTATTTGTAATAATTGAGGATGCCTGGGCATTTTACAAAACAAGAAGAAAAAAAAAACCCTTTTCTTTTCCTTGAAAATGTTGCAGTAAAATTTAAATGGTGGGTCTATAAATTTGTTCTTGTCACAGTAACTGTAAAGTCGGAGTTTTAGTAAATTTTTTTCTGCTTTGGGTGTTGAATTTTTATTTCAAAAAAATGTATAGAAACTTGTATTTGGGGATTAAAAGGGGATTGCTACACCATGTAGAAAAAGTCTGTAGAAAAAAGTGCTTAATATTGTTATTGCTTTGCAGAAAAAAAAAAAAATCACATTTCTGACCTGTACTTATTTTTCTCTTCCCACCTCCCTCTGGAATGGATATATTGGTTGGTTCATATGATGTAGGCACTTGCTGTATTTTTACTGGAGCTTGTAATTTTTTAACTGTAAGCTTGTCCTTTTAAAGGGATTTAATGTACCTTTTTGTTAGTGAATTTGGAAATAAAAAGAAAAAAAAAACAAAAACAAACAGGCTGCCATAATATATTTTTTTAATTTGGCAGGATAAAATATTGCAAAAAAAAATTTGTATGTTAAGTCCTATTGTACAGGAGAAAAAGGGTTGTTTGACAACCTTTGAGGAAAAGAAACAAAAGAAAGTAGTTAAATGCTTTGGTTCACAAATCATTTTAGTTGTATATATTTTTGTTGGAATTGGCCTCTACAAAGGACTGTTGGAGTAGGGCTTCACTCTGAACGCCTCGAACCTTGCACCCAGGCTCCCTGGTGTGGCCACAGCAGACCGGATGAGAAATCCTTTCTTTGGGTTGAGTGGAAAAAATCAGTTTTTGTAAAGATGTCGGTAACATTTCACAGAGCCATCTCTCTCTAAGAGGCCCTCTGTAAGATGTCAGATGTAGAGGAGAGAGGGCCAGAGCACATCTTCCTCCTCCATTGTCGCCACCGCGGCAGTCACCACCATCATGTCTCCTGCCCTTAAGAGCAGAAAGAAATGCAAACCGAGCTTTTCTCAGTCCTTGCGAAAACATTCAACAAAAAACCTAATCAGAGGAGCTGGTGTGTCGGTGAGGCCCAGGTGATGATGTGAGCCGCTGTTGAGACCAGCGCAAATTGGGTTTCAGGAAGGAGTCCCCATCACAACCAGGACCTTTCATTCCATGGAGAGTGTTGGCCTGTTGTCTTTCTTACCTGCTCTGCTGCTTTTCTCTCCAAAACCTACATTCCGTCAGTTTCTGAATGCCTAGGGCCTGGGATGAATTCGGTGCCTTTCCATAGCTTCCTCCTTCTCTGTGTTTCTTCTCCATCCTCCAGCCTCTGTCAGCTCTTTATTTGTCCTTTGCAGTTTTATTTCGTTTCTTTCCTTTCTCCCTTTCTGTCCTTCCCCTCTTTTTTTTTTTTTTTTGTAAAGCCAAGTAGCTTTAAGATAATAAAGTGGTGGTTTTTGGATGAGGGAATAATACATTAAAAAAAAAAAACCTATATCAGGAAGCCATTTTTTATTTCAGGAATTATAAGAAACCATTATTTCAGGTTATGAAAGTATAACCAAGCATCCTTTTGGGCAATTCTTTACCAAATGCAGAAATCTGTTTTGGGGGGAACTTTTCTGTTTGATACGCTCTTTCCTCCTTGCCACTTACCTTTGCAAAGTGAAAAGAGAGGGGAGGAGAGGTAGATACGCTGAGATGTCAGGTACACACCTGCTTTATCTGAAGACCTAGGGGTTGCCCCTTTCTTCCCATGCTCTGTTCAGGTCCTTGAGGGTCCCCCCCCTGTCGTTACAAAAGCTAGCCAGCTCTCACCAGCTTTTGCAAAGTCACCAGAATGCCAGGACTAAGCCATCCCAAAGCACAAAGATTGTGTCTCTGTCGATTGCAGAGAAAAGAGCATTTTGTCTCTGGTAAAAAAAAAAAAAGCCACCACCGGAGCAGATGACCCAGAGAGGGGCCCCCCCGAGCCTGGGTGGCCCAGCCGACCTCAGGCCGGTTTCCACACTGCCACAACTTTGTTCAAAGTTGCCCCCAATTGGAACCTGCCACTTGCCCTTAGAGGGTCTTTTGTGGGGGAGAGGAGGAGGCTGGAGTCCTCTAAGCAAAATGTGAAAAGTAAGGAAATCAGCCTTTCATCCCGGTCCGAAGTGACAGTCCGTTGAAGGTTTTGTTGAACGCAGGCAAACCCGTGATTTTGGTGCTCTTTGTATCTCAGCCCCGCAAAGCAAAGTTACATTGATTTAAGTTGTTTGCATTTGTACTGGCAAGGCGAAATATTTTTATTACCTTTTCTATTACTTATTGTATGAGCTTTTGTTGTTTACTTGGAGGTTCTGTCTTTTACTACAAGTTGGAACTATTTATTATTGCTTGGTATTTGTGCTCTGTTTAAGAAACGGGCACTTTTTTTTTTATTATGGATAAAATGTTGAGATGACAGGAGGTCATTTCAATATGGCTTAGTAAAATATTTATTGTTCCTTTTATTCTCTGTACAAGATTTTGGGCCTTTTTTCCCTTAATGTCACAATGTTGAGTTCAGCATGTGTCTGCCATTTCATTTGTACGCTTGTTCAAAACCAAGTTTGTTCTGGTTTCAAGTTATAAAAATAAATTGGACATTTAACTTGATCTCCAAACCTTGTCCTTTTCTGTGTCTTTTAAGGGTGGGGGATAGACAGCTTATTTCGGAGGGTGAATTGAAGGCCTTTCTCCATTTTCCTCCTCATGCAAACCCCTATGTTCACATCTGGGAAGACAGGAAATAATGGCGTGCCCAGTCTTTCCTTTTATTGACCCTCTGAACCAGTGTGATTGAGAACAGTGGATCTCAGCACTGCAGTTGCCTGGCAGATTTTAAAAATCACAGTGCCCAAGCCCCACTCCAAAGCTATCCGAATCTCTGCAGGTGGGTTCTAGGCATTAGTATTTTTGAAAGTGGCCCAGCTGAGTCTCATACACAACCAAGTTTGAGGACAAGTGGTTTAGAAGAAAAAGTACTTGTCTGGCAATGCCAAGCCTCAGGTCTAGTTTAACTCAGCTGTCATTTCCCAAATATGTTTCCTGAGCCATTGGGTGAGACATCCGGGGATCAGGAATGGCTGAGAGGAAGGCCCCGCTGCAAACACCTACAGGGCAGGGCCCCTTGGGTTTCCCATCCGCGAGCTGAAGCTGATGGACTGGCTAGCATCTCTGACCATTGTGAGTGTAACAAAGTCACACAGGAGGCCCGCTTTTCTGCCTCACGTGCTGGCTGTTCGCTGATTTGAGGAAACTTCCTTTAGGTATGACACATATCCAGAAGAGGAAGCTTTCTGGAGGAGACGGTCTCTCACGCGGCTTTACCCAGTGCTGGGCCCCGAGCAGGCGGCAAGGTGGGCCTGGAGAAAGGCAGCGTTCTGTGGGGTTTCAGTCACTGGGGCACAAGGTACCTTTGGTCTTTGCCTGGAGTGAGTCAGAGTCCACCCTTGAGTGCAAAGGGATCAAAGGCCCACTGGGCTCCTGACCGCTCTTCCTCTGTTCCCTGCTCTTAAAGATACGAAGGGCGTTCCACTCAAGTCACTCTCTGCAAACTCACTGGGTACCAACCGCGAACCAGGCACCACGCAAAGCGGTCAAGAATATTCCCAAGGAGACTTTGCAGTAAATGAAGACGCCGGGCCATGCTTGCTAGAGATGCTCTGTGAGTTCTGCCCGCAGAGATGGTAGGAGAAACAAGGGCAGCATGTTCTTCTGTGTCCTGTTTTCACCTCCATGCAGGTCACCATTTTCCCAAGACCATGTCTAAGCAGTGAAAGAAAAGCAAACACAGGGATGTGCTTATTTTGGGAAGACTCCCCACTGTAGGGTTGGAGACCAACTAGACTCAATACCAAAAGCTGCTGGGGATGGGCGTCTTAACACTCGTGAATGCCTGTAATTTCCACTTATACCAGTCTGTCCCTCAGCCCTTCTAATGCCAAATTCAAGGATTATCAGAAAGGCAAAAAAGAAAGGCTCAATGCAGTTCCCACCCTTGTCCCATCCGTGGCTCTGTGACCTCAGGCCAGTCCTTTCCCTTTTCTGGCCTTAGTGTCCCCACCTGTAGAATGGAGAGGCAATGAGATCTAGAAGGACCCATCCTGCCTTCAAGTAGTAGGACCCTGATGAGAGTGGCATGTGCGGAGTAACAAAATTTGGTGGGAATGTTAACGTCAGAAATGTTCCTTATTCAGATTATGTAAATCAGAGCGAAAATGGGTTCTCAGGAACAGAACATCTTATGTTTTTGTTGTTTATAAGTTGGAGTCTTCAGCCACTTGGCAAGTCAGAGGCTCACACATTTTCTAAGCAGCCCAAACCATGGCCGGGGCATCTCAGCCGGCTGCTGAGCACCACGCTCCTGAGCTGTGTGTCCAGCAGTTAAAGATAGTAAACATCCCCTTCTGTTTGGGAGATCAAATTGAATGAAAAGAACTTGAAAAAAAGTGTTAATGTGATGAAATATATAATGAAACTCGTGTCACTTTCAAGCCACAGAGGATGATAATTTTGGGTTTCTCATGTTCAAGTGAAGGCTCAGTCACTAATTGCCTGCACCGTGGAACCTTCAAAACAATTTTTTAGGATTCTCATTAGAGACCATCTAGGATGTGCTAAAGAAATCAAAACTGGTTGAGCTCAGGAGTAGATTTAATTACGCAGGCAGACAGAGCTGGGTGTCAGGCTTGGGCGCAGAGGGAGGTCTTGGGCCTGGTTTTTGCTTTCAAAGAGCTCCCTGTTCAATGACAGAAGTGTATTAGGAAACAAAACTGCAATGAGGGGTGATGTGGGCTCAGGAGGGAGGGGCAGATAGTCAGCTGAGGAGAGGGAGGACTAGGGAGATTGTGCTGCTCCTTGAAAGGTAAATAAGGATTTGGTAGAAAGATGAGGACAGGGGAGGGAAAAATAGAATGTCTCATAGGGAGTATGATGTGAAAAGCAGAGTCCTAGAGTTGGCCTGGACTCTTAAAGTCATCTAATACAACCCCATCTTACATAGGAATCCTTTCCCAAGCCTTAAAGTATAGCATCCACCCATCCACCCATCCATTCACCCATCCATCCACCCATCCATCCACCCAAAAGTTGTTCTCTTAATGAAAACTTATCAAAGGCCTGTGCTGGGTCACAGACTCCGCTGGGAAGTCACAGATCAGTAAGGCTCACCCTTGCCATCCAAAGGCTTACCTTTTAGCGGGCAGAATGGGGCATCTATCTATCTGTTCAGTTCTTTATTCCCTTACACCTTGGGGTTTCCACTGTGTGCCCCACACTCCTGGGCCCCAGGGATGCAGTCCATGCCCCTAGGACTCCCTGTTAGCTGTGGGGGCAGTGATTGAACAGATAATCAAGGTTCTGTTTTTTGGATGGGAGCACACAGTCCAGCAGGAGGCTAGAGGAGACATGCATGTTCTTCATTACAGATTGGGAAACCCAGTCTTCTCCCTGTTGTGTCCTTCCACCGTCCAAACTGTCTCCCTTTACCATGGTTAATCTCTCACAGGCTGTAGTGAAAATTTACTTTTGTTCTGTGACATTTTATAATAATAATTATTTTTTTAAAAAACAAGAAATGTCTGATTTAGGACACATCCCAGGATGTGAACCCAGGGGTCTTGTCTAGAGGAAGTGGATGGTCACTCTTCCTGCCCAAATCCCAAGATACTATAATGATGCTGGCGTGTCGCTCACGGAGCAGGCCATATCAAACCTTTGGCTCGAAATACACAGCAGCCTGAAGTTTCCAAAGGGTAGCCTGGTCTTCCAGCAAACCAAGGAGCTAGGGTGTCAGAGGTGGCACCTCCTTCCCTCTTCTTTCTTCCTAGCCCTTCTTCCCCACTTCAATTCACAAGATTGAACTAAGCAGCTAACTCCACATGCTATGGTCTAGTGTGGAAGCAGTTGTACAGAACCAGAGTTCGTAAGTGAGAGAAAGAAACTAAGAGGTAAACTGCAGGTAAAAGCCCCAGACCCTCAGCCACCTTCAGTGCTCAGCACCACCCAGCCCTTTCGTCTGGATTTGGAAGTATAATTGAGAGTTTAGATTTGTTAGCTACATCATGTTTCAACCGCCTTCCCCGTTTCCTTTTGAAAGCTCTGGGGCAGTGCGTATCGAGGGCCGAATGCTATTCTGACCATTTGATCTGGTCATGTCCGTCTCAGAAACTGTACTAATGATACTAGTTAGTGGTTCCTAGAGAGGAAGACCTGTATGTCTATAGATGGTCATTTCAACATTTCCTTAAATTCTTTATTATTTGCAATCTTCCCCATTCTACAAGGCCCTGAAGAGGCCAATAGTAAACATAATAAAATATAAATAAGCTGTGAAACATCAGGACCTGGGAGAGGAAAAGGTAGAGTAAGGTGTATACACCCATGTAAAAATAGAGCCTAGAGAAGCAGGCTGTACGTTGCTACACTTAAATCGTAAATTGGTGCCTAAGCTTCTTGGTAGCCAAAGGGCAAAAAAGAAACAGACACACTGCTTATTATTCATGAGGAGAACACATGCCAGGGACAGACACCCACGACAGCAGAATTTTGGAAGCAGCCCCTGTGTTCAACAATAAAAAAGCGAATGAATTAAAAGAGTTTGTTCACTAGTGGCTATTTACATCCATCTAAAAGGAGGGGTTTGAAGACTTAGAAATAGTAGAAAAGCTGTATACAAGATAATATTGACTTTTAGAAGAATAGAAAATGTTCACGTGCCATGATTCCAAATTATCTAGGTAACTGTGTATGTGGACATGGGTGTGGATATGGGTGTCTACATGTGGATATGTATGTGCTTGAGAAAAAGCTTCATTAGAAAGGTATTTATTCTACTTGTTCCAAAGTGTCAGGAAGTCAGTCCTACTGCCTTTGCAACTGAAACTATTCAAGTGAATAATGTGGGCTGGGCTCTCGCAAATGTCTCCCCAGCATCTGCTATCTCTTGGAGCTATTGGCGCTAAGTAACGATTTTCCAAGACACATGAAAGTACAGAATCACTGGACAGTATGGACATGCCTATACATGCCATATCCCAGCGCTAAGTGCAACAGAAACAACCTTGTCTTTTGGGATTAATCTCTGAAATAATGTCTCTCCTAGAAAATCGTCTTAAGGAAGTTGTAATTCAGCCACAGATTGAATCACAGAGATGTTCATTATAGCTATAGATACAGTAACAAAAACTGGAACTAAAGAAAATGCTCAATAACATGGGGCTAGATAAATAAGGGATAGGACATCCATACGAAAGAATATTATGTAAATATCAAATATAATGATATTGGAGCTGATCAAGTGGCATTAGAAAGATGTTCAGGATGGAATGTCAGGTTCTAAAATAAGCACATTACAGGGTCTGTTACGTACTTGTGATTTTATGAAGACACATGAATCAAATAAGTGCTGGGAGGAAATGCATGGGGAGGATAACGGTGGCTGATTCTGCATCATATTTTCATGGGACTGAAGGTTTGTGTCCCCCACAAATTCATATGTTGAAATCCTAACCTTCAAGTGATGGTATTTCAAGGTGGGGCCTTTTGGAGTTAACTAGGGCTGCATGAGGTCATGAGGGTGGGTCCTTCATGGTGGGATTAGGTCCTCATAAGAAGAGACACCAGAGAGTTTGTTCTCTTACTTTTGCTGTGCTTGCAAAGACACGGCCATGTGAGCACACAGTGAGATGGTGGCGGCCTGCAAGCCGAGGGAGAAGGTCTCAGGATGAAACCTACCTGGCCAACACTTTGACCTTGGGCTTCCAGCCTCCAGAAGTGCAAGAAAATTAACCTCCAGGTTTTAAGCCCCAGTCTATAGTCTTTTGTGATGACAGTCTGAGTGACTAAGACACTACCTTATATAGTTGTGATGAGGATTCACTTAGTCACTATTTGTGAATGTGCCTCTGTATCTAGTGAACCAGCCACCTGCAACATTTTGAGCAGCTCCAACTGGGCTGAAAGTCTGTCTCCTTTCTTAAAGAGGACCAGCTCAGCTTCTCACCAGAGTTTGACCACGTTCATCAGTAGGCATAGCCCATGAGACCATCCACTTCTCTCTGAATTTTAAGTTCTATCCTCATTTCCATACGGAAAATCTTTGCACAGCTTTGCTCTACCCATGTCAACACTTAGAACGAGGTTCACTGTAATGTTATATTTTCATTTACCATCGATGGTCCTTTCTAGGGTTTGCTACAAAAATAATCATCGTCACCCAGCAATTCTCTCAACCATGGCCAACAGAAACAAACAGAAAAGTCGTTATTTTCTATTGTGCTCTGACACCTTTGAGTTCCTCAGTTGTGTGGTCTTGCTCAGCTCATTCTATAATTCCAAGATCCTGTTTGAAGGACTCTCTGGATCTGACTTCCTGGTGGCCTGTGATTTCAGACTGTGGGGTCATCTTTGTGGGTTTCCCCGCTGGGAGGATCTGATGAGTTCTGGTTATAAAAATGTCCCTCAGAGTCCTTTTCTGGCTGCTTCTGCGGGAACCTGGGCCTTCAGTTGGTCTAGAAAAGGTATACGGGTCCGGGTCCTACACATACTTTGCCCCAGGGCTTTTTTCTACTCAAGGGCCAGCCAGGCCACACACTGCTTCACTGCTTTTCCTAAGTGTAGTGTTTTTTGTCCTGTTTGTGCTGATGCTAGCAGTTCTTCAAAATCCAGGCTTTATGCAAGGCTTTCCATTCCAGGTGCCCAGCCTCACATGGACTAATGCCAGATGCTTGTTCCTGGTTTCAGGTTTCATTTCTGGGTCTGAAACCCATGAACTGTGGGCTCTCGCTTCAATTTCTCTTGCTTTCAGGAACACACACAAGGTATATCTATCATAACTATATACTATAGCTATATACCATGTAACTACACAACTATAGTTGTGTGTGTATATATATATATATATATAGCAATATAGTTACATGCTATATAACTATACAGCTAGTACTTACATACAAGTATATATATACAACTAGTTGTATATATTCAACTATAGTTGCACTGCTTTATATATATACACACACACACACAACTATATTGTTATATATACACACACATATGTTTTATATCAATATAGTTATGTGTAGGTGTGTGTGTATGTGTATGTATGTGTGTGTATAACAATATAATAAGGTAACAAGTGTTTGTGACATTTTATTCATCTGGAAGTCTTCTGACTTCTAGGACTTTGGGAAATAAATGTATCTGCTGAGAAGTCAGTATGTTTCATCTTGCCCAGTGGACCCTCTTGTCCATGGTTCCGCTTTCCAGTGTCAGTTACCTGTGGCAGACCTCTGCCTGGAGGTGGAGGATCCTCCCTCTGGCTGGTCTTCAGGAGGTCCATAGACTAACACTATGTCCCACGGCCTCTGTCACTCACCTCCCTTCATCCCATAACATAGGCATTTTATCATCTTACATCATCACAAGAAGAAGGGTGGGGACAGTATAATAAGATATTTTGAGAAAGAGACCACATTTGCATAACTTTTATTACAGTATATTGTTATAATTGTTCTATTTTATCATTATTGTTAATCTCTTCCTGTGCCTAATTTATAAATCGGACTTTATTGTAGCTACGTATGTATAGGGGAAACATAGTACATATAGAGTTCAGAACTATGCAAAGTTCCAGGCATCCACTGGGGGCCTTGGAATGTATCCCCCGAGTAAGGGAAGACTACTATATCTGAATCATATAACTTGCTGCATTTCCCTTTTCGCTGCAAGTGCCAGGAAGCTCAGTGTTAAATTTAATATTCAATTACAGCAGCATCCCTTTAAAAAAAATTCCTCCTTCTCTACTACTATTGATTTTCTATTTTGACAGTGTATGTGATCTTTTGACCTCCTCAGATCTTTTTATAGGATGGCGGGGTGAAAATTAGATCAAAACATAAGTCCTTCCACCACACAAAGCTATCCCAAGATATCCTGCCCATGGTACTCTGCTCTCTCCCAGACCCCACAGTGTCTGAACCCCCCTGTCTGTGATCAGTCATGGCTGCTTTGTGTGATGGCTCTGGTTTTGCTAAATTGCACTGTTTAAAAAATTTTTTGTGTGCTGTTCTTTGTCTTCTTATTAACTCGTGAACCTCAGTGCAGTGGAAAGAATATGGAATTTAGAATTGGATGCACTTGAGGGTGAGTCAGAATCTCAGTGCTGCCTCTTACCAGCTAAGTCCTGGGGTCTGTAATCTCTCAGCCTCAGTTTCCTTACCTGTAAGATGGGGGCAAGACCTCTACCTCACAGAGCGGGTGCAAGGATCACACAGGGAAATGGAGGTAAGGTGTCTGGTACATGAGAGGTGACCCCAAAAGTCAATTTTCTTTCCCTCTGCTTTTCCCGTGTGGTCCCTGTTCCAAGCAAGTTTCCAACCCCACCTCGGGCCACTCCAGCCTCTTCACTCCCTGCCTCCCACCCTGTCTGCCCCCCACACTTGGAGAGGACCCCCAACCTCTTGCCTGCCTCATGCAACTCTTGGTGCTGGACTCAGCAAAGGCTCGCTGCATCCCGCCCCCCTACCATGTGTGCGATTAAGGGTGAGCCGTGGCTGGCACAGTCAGAGACACCCACTTGGCACAGCCCTGAGGGCCTGGCAGCTGGGTAGGGGGTGGCTGGCATGTGGGAGGCAGGCAGCTCTGAAGTGGGGTGCTGATTGGGCCAGGCCTGCCCCTCACTTGAAGGAGGGGTTGGGAGACCTGGCAGATGGGAGCGACTCATGCTGCCTGGTTTCCCTCCATTGTTTGACTTCATCCTCCCTCCCCTCTCTCCCTCTGCTTTCGCTCTGTCTGTCTGTCTGTCTGTGTCTGTGTCTCCCTCGCTTCTGTCTCCAGCTTGTCTCTCTGGTCACTTTTGCCTTCTCTCCCCCTGTTCTTGCAGGTCCCCTTCTTTCCCGACTCTTTGTCATGTCTCCCTCCCTCGTGCTGTGAGCCCAGTAAACACACAAGTCCCTGGGAGCATCGGCTTCTCCCTGCCCAGCACCCAGCCTGGGTCATGCCAAGGCTCTGGGGAATGGTGACCCCGTCCAAAGGCCTCTGCCTCCTGGATAAAACCTCGCAGGCTCCCTGAAGACATGGAACGCAGAAACTTTATTAGTCTGGTAGCTCTCACCCTTGAACTAGTGGAAGAACCATCCATGTAGCTTGTTAAAATCCAGAATCCCAGTTCATGCTGCTCAGAGATTCTGAATCATAGGTCTGGGGTGGGGCCTGGAATATGCATTTAAAACACCAATCCTGAGATTCTGAGGCAGGGGTTTTCTGGACCACATGCAAGAAGCCCCATGTGGGCCAGATGAGTGCTGGCCTCTGGGGACTAGCGCAGGTCAGCCGACACCTCCTGGCTTCTGTCCACTCTCTGGGCTTTGCTCCAGACAGGCTCCATCACAGCTCAGTCTGTTCCTTTCTCCGAAAACTGGGGTGGACAAGCCCTGCGCACAGCATGGCTGGAGGATTGATGAGGTGACATACAGGGAAGACCTGAAGACCGTACCTTCCTAGACATGTTTCAGGAAATGATGGATGTATTAAATAACCAACCAAGTAAGTGTTGGTGATCCCTCGTCCACGTCAACTCCACAAAGCATCCCTCAGACGGGGCCTCCTGCACTGGGAGCATTGCCGGTTCTTCCCAGACCTCTTGCCCTGCCCTGCGCTGTGACCTCCTTCAGGAGTACCCATCCTCTTCCACCCCAGGCCCCCTTCCACCCCACCTCCTGGACTTAACTCACCGGGGTGGGCTGGTGCCTCCTCCCAGTGGGCTCCATCCCTGGCTCAGTCCCCTGTGGCTCTTAGCACAGCTGGTCCTGGAGGGGTAGGAGTTGGGGAAGGAGAAAGTGACCCTCTGGGCTAGGTGGAGGGAATACCTACTGTGGGGTACAGAACCCTGGGAATCAGCTGTTCTCCTCCTCACAAGCACTGTCAGAGCTGCATGGCTGGAAGGAGTTTCAGTTTAATCCGGGAACAAGAGCACCAGAGATTCGTCTCATGGGCTGCACGGGAGGCCTGGCACCTCCTTAGCTGTGGAGCTTACCTTCTCTCAGCACCGTTAGATTGTAGAGCTCTTTGGGGTTCATTACCATCTAGCCACGGCCTTTGTTCTTGTTCCTACGGGAGATCCCTCATGTGTCCTTAGGTTTTAGCCCAGGAGGCTCTGGAGCCAGAATGGGTTGGGTTGGAATCCCATTCAATCTCTTTCGATATATGTGACCACCCTGTGCCTCAGTTTTCTCATCTGTAAAATGTGGGTAATGATGGTACCTATGTGCTTTGGTTGACAAGGGGATTAAATAGGATACGGCATGAAAGAAGCTTAGCGTTGTGTGCAGAGCAAGCATTCAGTAAGCACTGGTGCCTCGGTCAGGATACTAAACGCTAGCTGCTGTGACAGTCTCACATTCCCTGTGCCTTAGTGCAATAAAGGTTTGCTTCTTGCTAATGTCACAGTCCCATAAAATTAATGGTAGGCAGCTTTCTATGTAGAGACTCAGTGATTCCATCTTGTTTTGCCACCATCTTCTAGAGCTGTGCTGTCCAGTAGAGCAGCTGCCAGCAACTATTTAAAATTAAATTAATTAAAAATTCAGGTCTTCGGCGGCACTAGCCACATTTCAGGTGTCCAAGAGCCACATGTGGCTAATGGCCATGGCACTGGGCAGCACGGACAGGACATTTCCACTATCAAAGAAAGTACAATTGCTTAGCACTGACTGGGAGCCTCATTGAGGGTCTCTGTGGGTCCCCTGCATTGAGCTGTTGGCAATGGAAGATATGGAGAGTCACGTGCAGGGTCTTCCTGAGGGTGGTGCCTATCACTTCCACCCCCATCCCCTTGGCCAGAAAGCGATGACCTGACCCCAACCTGACTTCTGGGGAAGTGCAGAGACACCGGCACGGCGCTCTGATCCTTCACAACTGGATTCAATGTACCTGGACAGTCTCAATTCCTTCTAGTCCCTTTCCCACCCCCACCCCTATCCCTACTCTTACCTCCACCCCACATGGTCCTGAAGGAGAGAGGGCACAGGTTTCCAGGAGTTCTCTTGAAAGAGGAGAAAGCCCTTTTCCTAGAATTCCTTGGCCAACGTCCCCTCACATGTCATCTGCCTGAAATGGATCACATGGTTATTCCTGAGCCAGTTCCTTGGCCAGAAGAAAGCTCTGTGCCAATTGGCTTGATCCTGGTTCTCTAAACCAGTCTTGGTGGCAAGGGGTCTAGGACTGGAATGGACCATTTCCCCCCACCCCAGATCTATAGCTGCTGCCCAAAGCAGGAAGGGTAGGAGGGGTAGGGAGATCCACCAAGGCCCCCAGAGTGCCCTGCTCAGTGCAGGGCACTCTGCTGGGCCCTGGAGGTGAAGATCTGGCCTGGGCATGCTTTCTGGTGCCAGGGAGTTTGGAGCGGTGCAGGGAATGACGCCTGAGAGCCTGGCATAGATGCAGGCTGGAGTCGGGGCCCCTGGGATGCTTAGCTGAACTGCGCAGATCTCCAAGCATGACCCCAGGGCTTCGGGAACCTTGCTGGTTAATGCTTAGATGCTCTGATTTTTGTGTTTTTTAGTGTATCGCTCATCTCAGGTTTTCCCAAGGAGCAATAACAAGTCAGCTCAGCCAATGCTTATTTTTCTTTGATTCAGAGCTTCTGGGTCCTTCCACAGCTGCTTTGCCTAGCCTAGCAGCCCTCACATTCTGTATCCGCCCACCAGGTTTTGAGCATTCCATGTACTTTTTCGTATTTTTTCCCGCTAATGAACGCAGAGCACTTTATTTATTTATTTTGTCAGAGGCGCCCAAGCATTTAGCAGTTACCAATGATCAACAGTACATTTTGCAAACAGGTAATAAATTTTAACAGCAATTTGTCTATGAATTGTGACCTTTTGATGATGTATTTGATTTCTCCCGAGAAGTTGGGACTTCTTTGTCATCCAAGTTTGATTCATATTTTAATTTTTTTTTAAAGCAAATGGTCTGTATAACACATTGCTACCTTGAGCTGATTGCAAATGCTATTTTGGTTGCAGTCAATATTTTTAATTTATGCTATTCGAGATACACAGGGAGCCCCTGGCTCACTTTGCTAACAGCTGCAAATCCACACATCTCTGCCCCTGACATTTTATACTCTGTAGTTTTCTTAATGTTATATGGATTTTTAAAAAAAAGGACGCATAATTTATGCCAGTGCCTCTTAATGATGCACCTTTAACTAAAGATAAAACATGTCCTTGTTTCTCCAGATTCCACCCTTTTGGCCTGGGTGCTGCAGATCATTTTCCAATGGAAAAGGCTGTCGACTCTTTGAATCCCCCAACTGGTGCATTACTTTGTGTTAATTACCTCAGGACGAGAGAGTGGCTCAGAAGCAATCAGCTTTGTTTGTTAACACACCCTAGCTGTGCCACCGCTCCCCATAAATAAAACATAACTGAGATTACCGTGTCATGTTCGCCGGGACTCCAGACCCTGGGAACTGCTCTAGTAGAATGCACAAGACATCCCGGGGCAGCCGGGCTCTACTGCAAGTCAGGACCGCTTCTCATTTCTCAATCACCTCAGGCCCACCCGGCGCTGGCTGTGTCTGTAATCCCCAGGTGTTTATGCTGGGAAGGCTGGCAGGAAGCTGACTTTGTTTCTCCTCTAACTTAAAAGAGTGAGACTTGTAAGTACGCAATGGTATTTTTAGCCACTTGAAAGGGGTCTGAGTAGACTTGCAGAATGCAAAGCAGTGGACAGGAATTTAGCATGCATGGATCGTGGGACTATCTGGAGCAACCCACAGACAGTTATGCATTTATTTTTTTCATGCCAGTGTCTTGTTCCACACACATGCAAATAAGAAAAAGAGGGAGAGAGATGGCTGACAAGAAACATGTTTAATAAAATAGAACAATATGAATAATAAGATTAGGGCAAATGCTGATTTGATAAAAGAAGTGAGAATGAAAACGCTCAGGGCACAGGGTTCTAAAAGCATAGGGTTCTAAAGTTTGATTTGCAGGTTTGGCTCTGAGCTTCCTGGCTGTCAAAGGGAAAAGTGACACAATGAGTATTAACATCACTGTGGAAAGAACCATTATACTTGAGGGGAAGCAGAGTGTTTCCTGGTACTTTAATCTGAAAGTAGTTTCACTAATGGATCCTTATACAGAGTTGTGTTTCTCAATGTGTGGTCCATGGCCCACTGGTGGGAGGAAAGGGACTCCTGGGCAGTTACAAGCTGATTAAAGGTGTACATTCTGAATCCAATTTTTAATAGTGAATGATGCACAATCTTATTTATTATTGTTATGTGTGACTGATGTCTATCTAGCAGCAACTCATTGAATTATTCATTGTTATCAAATATAGTTCTTATAAATTTAGTGCATTACTAGAATTTATTAAGGATTTTATTTTAGCATTCCATGAGGAAGTCCAACATCCTGCCAATATTATAAAATTCCTGTAGATCAAATATGTAGGCAAAGAGTTGAAATTTCCTTAGTTTTGGGGAAGGACCCTTTGTTATTAGTGAATTATCAATGTGGCATTGAATTCATGTGGTTTTCAATAATTTCTAGTCTCATATTGGTAATTAAATTGGCAGAAGAGCTTTTAGGTTTTAATTTTGCTTCTCTTTTTTTCTTGAAAATTTCTTTGGAAAATGGGAATGGGTAGGGTAATGAGTTATAAGATCATTTGCTCCCCCTAAGTGAGTCTCAGACAAGAGTTGAGAATCACGTAGAAAAGGAACCACGATAAGCATAACTGAAGCATTAAAATCCATGGAGAGGGTATCATGATCCTAAAAGCATATGTACCTGATAACAGGAGTTTAAACTAATGCAGCAAAAACTGATAGAATTCAAAAGAGAAAGAGACAATGCACAATTACAATGGAAGATTCCAATACTTTTCTCTTGATACTTGATAGAAACAAATAGGCAGAAGATGAAAAAGAATGAGGAAGATAGTATCAACCAACTGTAACTCACATGCCTTTATTGCCTTTCATAGAACACATCAATTAGCAAAAGCAAAACACACACTCTTTTTAAGAACATAAGGATCATTAACCAAGACAGATCATAGTCTGGGGTATCAAAACAAAATACATTTAAGTGGTTTGAAATCGTATAAATATGTTCTCTGACACTAGGGTTAGACTAGAAGTCAATAACAAAAAGAGATCTGGAAAACTTGCAAAATATTTGGATAGTAAGCATCACACTTCTTAATGATTCATGTGTCAAAAAAGAAAATTAAAAAAGTATTTTGAACTGAATGAAAATGTAAACAAAACATCAAAATTTGTGGGACACAGCTAAAGCAGTGTTTAAAAAGAAATGAAATGTTTATATTAGTAAAGGATGTCTCCAATCAATGATCTAATCTTCCACTTTAAGAAACTAAAAAAAAAAAAGCAAACTAGACTCAAAATAAGCAGAAAGAGGGAATAATAAAGATAAGAGCAGAAAGCATTGAAATAGAAAACAGAAAAGCAATATAGAAGATTTAAAAATCTGGTTCTTTGAAAGATCAATAAAGTGGAAAAATCACTAGTTAGATTCATTAGGAAAAAAGAGCAGAAACAACTTACCAATATTAAGAATGAAAGAGGGGACATCACTACATGTCCTATGGATAATAAAATGATAAGAGAATATAAGAACACACTTGTGTCAATAAATCCCACAACTTATATGAACTAGAAAAGTTCCTTCAAATACACAAACTACCAAGGCTCACTCAGAAAGAAATACAAAGTTTGAATTGCTCTATATCTATTAAAGACATTAAATATGTAGTTAAAAACTCCCACAAAAATAAAAGAAACAAAAATCTCTCCAGGCTCAGCTGGTTTCACTGGTGAATTCTAGCAACCATTCAAGAAAGAAATAATACTGATTTCACACCATATCTTCCAGCAAGTAGGAAAAGAGGGAATAATCCAACATCTTTATGAGGCTAGTGTTGCACTGATATCTGAACCATACAAAGATATTACAAGAAAAGAAGACTACAGATTAATATCCCTCTTGGGCAAAAATTCCTTAACAAACTTTTAGTCAGTTGAATCCAGCAATATATAAAATGATAATACATCATGAATAAATGGGTTTTATTCCATGAATTAAAAAATAAATCAATGTCATTCACCATGTTAGCAGACTAAAAAGAAGACAGAAGACGTGTTTGACAAAATTCAAAATCTAGTAATGATGAAAAATTCTCAGCAAATTAATTATAGAAACTTCCTAAATCTACAAAAGCTTACAGGTAACATCATACTTAATGGTGAAAAACTGAATGCTTTCCCCGTATATCAGGAAAAAGGCAATGATGTCTGCATTTACCACACCTATTCATCATTATATATGAAATCCTAGACAATGCCATAAGGTAAGAAAAAAAAAAGTCATATGAATTGGAAAGGAAGAAGTAAAACTACTTTCTTCCCAGATGACATTATCTTCTACATAGAAAAACCCCTAAGAATTGACAAAAATGCTACTAGAACTATTAAGTGAGTTTAATAAGGTTGTAGGATACAAGGTCAAAACACAAAATGAAAGTCAACTGCATTTTCTATATAGTATCAATGAATAATTGTCACTTAAAAAAGCAATACCATTTATAGTTATATCAAAAAAAGACATTTCAAGGGATACATCGAACAAAAAATGTATGTATTATACTGATCCCTACAAAACATTGCTGAGGGAAATTGAAGAATCAAATAAATGAAGAGACACACTATGTTCATAGATTGTATTAAATCTCCCTACATTTACCTATATTCATAGCAATCCTAGTTGAAATCCCAGCAGGATTTCTAAAAGTAGAAATGGCAAACTGATTCTAAAATTTATAGTATATGGAAATGTGAAGGACCTAGAATAGGCTAAATAATTTAAAAAAATTGGCAGTGTTCACATGACCTGATTTCAAGACTGTCTCCCTACAATAATCAAGACTCTTGGTATTAGCATAAAGGTAAATTTATAGATCAATAGAAGAGAATATAAAGTCCAGAATTAGAAGCATACATACAAGTTCATTTGATTTTTGACTCTGGTGCTAAAGCAATTCAATGAATAACTGGGTATCCATATGCAAAAACAACAAAACAAAACAAAACTTCAACCCTTACCCCCCACCTCAAAAAAAAAGAAATTAACTCAAAAGTGGATCATAGGCTTAAATGTAACAGCTAAAGTGATAAAACTTCTAAAGAAAATATAGGCGAATATCCTAATGACTTCATATTAATTAGGCAAGAATTTTAAAACGAAAACAACATACACCAACTGAAACAAAACAAAACAAAACAAAACAAAGCCAGTCAGGGGAAGGAAAATATAAAATATTTGCTCTTCAAAAGACACCATTAAGGCAATGAAAAGGCAAGCCATAGACTAGGAGATAATATTTGCAAAATTCATATCTAATAAAGAGCTGGTATCCAGAAATAAAAAGAACTCTTATAGCTCAGTAATAAAAAGACAACATAATTAAAAAAATAGGCAATAGATTTGAAAAACATGCTATACCAAAGAAGATCTAAGAATGTCAAATAGCACGTGAAAAGATGCTCGATATCACCAGTCATTAAGGAAATGCAAATTAAAAACAGAATGAGATACCACTACACACTAATTATAATTGCTAAAGTTAAAAAAGACTGACAATAACAAGTGCTGACAAGGATGAAGAGCAACTGGAACTCCTGTATGTTGCTGGTAGGAATGCAAAACAATCCACAGCTTTGGAAAAGAGTTTGGTGGTTTCTTATAAAGTCAAACACACTCTCCCCATGTGACCCAGGAACTGTGTTCTTCTGTATTTACCCAAAAGAAATACGACCATACATTTTCACAAAGGTTTCCTCCTAACTTTATTCATAATAGCCAAAAAAAAAAATTGGAAACAACTTTAATGTTTGTCAGTGGTTGAATGGATAAACAAACAATGGAATAGTAGTCAGCAATGAAAAATAACAAACTACTCATCCACACAAGAAGGATGAACCTCAAATACATTGTGTTAAATCAGAGAAGCTACATGGAAGAAGGAAAAGATTCTGTATATATCATTTTCATTTGTGTAACATTCTAAAACAGGCAAAGCTACTGATAGAGAACTGGTTAATAAATAGGGGCCAGTGAGTGGGAAGAAGAGATTGACTTCCAAAGGCCACAAGGGAACTTTTCAGG
Source organism: Phataginus tricuspis (assembly GCA_029783875.1). Lineage (NCBI taxonomy): Eukaryota > Metazoa > Chordata > Mammalia > Pholidota > Manidae > Phataginus > Phataginus tricuspis. Next base: position 5,848,884 of record JAQQAC010026072.1, read on the forward strand.
GTGATGTGATTGTTCTATATCATGATATTGTGTGCTTATATGACTGTGTCATTTGTCAAAGCTTATCAAATTGTACACTTAAATTTGGTGAATTTTATTGTATATGTATTATATGTCACTAGAACTAATTAAAAAACAAGAATGCCTCAACTGCCTTTCAGATGTTCCCAGGAGAGCAGGAAAGGAGGCGAGTTGGAATATGCCACTCTGCAATATTCCAAGCAATTCTGATTACTTTGGGGAATAAATACAACAAAGGTTTCGATGACCTTGCTTGAATCTGAGGACTTGGAAGCAGATGAGAGATTCCCAGCATGCTTACTGTCTCAGTTCTTCTCAAGACCACGGTGGAACTGACTGATAGTTGCTCTTGTTCCCATGAACCTGATTGTAACGTCAAAACCTTCTCAGTTATGTCTGGCAGCCACACACCTTTATTAGCCTTTGCCTGGGAGGTGAGGTGATCTCTAGGCGCACTCTCTGCTGGATAATACCCAGAATTTTGACACTTCCAGACAGATGGGACCTTGGACACCACCTCCTCTAGCGGGTCTCAAATATATTCTGGGGGGATGACCCCCATCCTGGTGTCACAGGGCCCTCTGTGGCTCACTAGGAAATACATATTCTCTTAGTTCCTCAAATACGGACCAGAAACACTTTTACTAGAAAGACAGAAGAGTCTAACATGTGACGCAAGCAAATTTCTAGATCACAGAATTATTAATTCATGAATATTTTTATGAAGCTGACTTTGAATAGGCTGAAGATAAATGCTGGCAGCCCATTTACCCATTTTACTGTGAGTGGGAGGGCTCCGTGGGCCCAGCTGGTGCCCGACATCAAGGGGATGTTGAACACTGCAACCGTCCTTTCCAGCCCTGCCGTCGCGACAGAGAAATGCACAGTAGTGCCTCACACACTTCCTACTTGTGTGCCGAAAAAAGCCTGCCATTTTGTAACTTTTTAGAATAATTATTGTTTTTATAAATGACGCATGCTCATTTAACAAATCTAAGCAATATGTAAAAGTACAAAGATAAAAAGAGAAATATCTAAAATACCACAAATTCTTTCATCCCCCCTCCCCAAAATAAACATCCTTAACATTAAGTGCCCATCCTTCAGGAACTGTCTTATACGTAAGTCAGAGAGAAGGATGGGTAATCCTTAGTCATCGCAGTGAGAGATGGACATTTGGAAACGCTCCTTCTAAGATTAAAAGACAAAGGCTGCGTTATTTCAGACCAGCTACTTCACCTTTCCCTGCTTTGGCCTCCTCCTCTCTAAAAGGGATCAGTGACAGTCATGTCACAGAATTGTTATGAGGATCAAATGGGATGACCCAGGCCAAGTACCTGGCCCCATGTGGGCCCTTTATAAATGCAAATCCTTTTTTGTCCCTGTGGCCAAGGGGGTGGATCAAGGTGGTAAGTGATGTAGGTCTGGTGGGAGCAGATGACACTCGAAAGGGGTGACTGGAGAGAGTTTTAAGTAAAAGATATTCACAAAGTTGTGGGCAGAACTAAATGCAGCCAATCCACTTTTTTTTTAAAAGCACAAAACAAGTGTGTTATTAAAAAAAATATGAAATCTGACATGGAACCCCATCTGCTAAAATAGATAAAAGTGTGATTTATTAGGAGATATCTGTCGTGTAAGTCTGTATTTATGATATTTGCCATAGTAGCTGTGGCGTGAACGGGCCTGAAGGGTTCGTTGCCCCCATGCCACAGCCAATGCTTCCAAAGGCTTCAGGCTGAACCTGGCCTTTACTGCCTTCTGGTGGGACTCAGCTTAATGGAGCTGCTCTAGTGGCTGAGAGAGACAGGAGGAGGACCTGGCTAATGTGTGCAGAGCATGGCTGCAGTGAGGCCACCGGAGGAGTCAATAATGGAGCACATCTTGACGGGTGAGTGGGGCTTGTCAAGAGACGATGGGGATGGGGAGCACGGATAAAGATCTATAGAGACCTCAAGGACATGGCAGTTCAGAGAACTGCCCAGTGCTTGTTTGAGGCTGGAATGTGTTGTGCAGACAGAAGAGGATGGAAAAGTAAGGAGCAATCGGGTCATGGGGGCCCCTGAGCACTTCTTCCAGGACATGGGGTTTCATGCTTTGGTTAGGGGGCCATTGGCTGGCCCCTAGCCAGAGGCTTATGGAACTAGAGTTTGGCTTCCTGGATTGCCACGAAAACAGGATTTCCTTGGGAATCTCAGTGTGTGTTCCTTTGCTGGCAGCTTTGAGAACCTCTTTGCCATGTGGGGGATCCATCAGGTGGAGGTTAATTAAAGCACATGAGCTTGCCTGGTGGTGCGATGCTAGGGAAGGTGGGGAGCATTTTACAGACCAGGTCCTGAGGATCTGAATGTGTAACCACCTGAGCTGTTACTGAAAGGCACGCTGTACAAGGTAAAACTTGAAGGTGCCAAGGGAAGAACAGGACCTCTGAGCTGAGTTAATTACTGCCTTGAAATGTGGCAGGAAATAGGGCCCTGAGGTCCAATTCCACCCTCGGTAACATTTGGACATTTTATGGAAGATGCTGTAGTTTACGACAATGCACAAAACAGGTAATTGTTTAGCAAAATGTGCCTGTCAGAATTCAGTGACCTCTGTGAATCATCTCCCGTTCTTGGGTGTCTTCTTATGGTAATGAAATGCACTTCTGTTCTTTCTGTTGAACTCTCTTGTTCTCCCAGAATAACGGTAAAATGGATGGCTGGGGAGGTTTTTGATTTTTGCAGGCTGTGTGCTGGGAAATTGTTTAATCAGGTTTTCAGAGACGTTCCCAAAGTTTGGGAGAAATAAAATGAGAATAGTGAGACACCTTGGAAGGATCTCCAGGGTTTGGTCCAGAAGACTCTGGTGACTGCAGGCTCCTTGAGGGCAAGGGATGTTGAGTTGCCGAAGAGCACCAGAGTTGGGGTCCGGAGCGAAGGCTGTGATCCCAGCCCTGCCATATTTGTTCCGTCACCATTCAGTAATTCATATTTTGCACCTAGAGGCGTGCAATAAACAGTACAAGAGAAAAGAATTCATGAGGGTGGAAACCAGGATAAGAAGATAAAGAAAAAGAAATAAAATTAAAGTAGAGATGAGCTTAGTCCAGGAGATGCACCATGTGTCCTTTACGCTTACTAGAAATTTATCTCCGATCTTCCCGGGTGCCTGTGCAAGGACAGAAAAATGAGCTACTTTTAGTTTACTGAAAAATTGATAGTGTTTTGGCCAGGCTAAACATAGTAATAGGAGCGGAGTAGAGGTGAGGCAGGGGACACCCCCGAGATCCTGGCTGTCCTTGCTCACGCTACTGAGTGGGAAATAGTCGAGCTGTTCCAGAGGGAGGTTGACAATGTTGCACGGGAAGCGTTGCAGGGAGCTATGGAGGATCCAGCCAGGAAGTGATTTTCTCTACCCTGAGTGCCTGAATATGTCTCTCTGGGTGGGTACTGAGGGCACAGGTGAAGCCAGGAGATGGATGCTAGGAACCTTCAAGTCAGTGAGGCTGAAATGCAAGATCTCATGGCCAGTGTCACAGCTGGAAGCTTGTTAGAAATGCAAATTCCTGGGGTCCATCCCGACCTACAGGATCTGGTGTGGGAGGAAGCCCAGGAATCTGGATTTCTGTGATCTCCTGGGTGATCTGACCCATGTTCAAGTTGGGAAGAACTGGGGTAGAATGTGTTGGGGGCAGCCGAGTTGCCCCAGATAACAACTGAAGACAAGTGCCTCAAACAAATGCGAGGGCAGGACCCTGAGTCAGACACGAGGTCCTTGAAACGGGCGGTGGCTGGCCAGCCAGACTGGGGGTCTCGGGGCAGCGTGGGCCTGTCGGAAGACGGAAAGGAGTAGAGCGATTCCCTAATTTCCCAGTGCAGACACCTGGGGCTTGAGATGGGCAGCCGCTCCTAGGAGGAGTTGGGAAATATAGCTCCTGGCTCACCAGGAGATGGACAGGGACCTGCTGAGACCTCCCTCCCAAGCCCAGTGCCACCAAGCATTTCTCAGGACTGAAAATTGACATTCTCACATGCATATGTATGATTGATTTTCTCTGATATATGAGGAATCTGTGGAAACAGAAAAAACACAAAGAGTTTAAGAATGGAAAGGGTTTAAGAATTCTTTGTGTGTTTCCCCAATCTCACCAGGGACACCAAAGGTTCAGGTATTACTTGGGGGGGGGGCTCTGTGAGATATTTTAACCTTATCGGGGGGCCTCCTCCCCAGCAGGGTAGGGAACCAGTGACTCTGGAGTCCGCTGTGAGTGCTGCGATGTTGGCCCTCGCCTAGGTCAGCACTTGGGCTTCGGGGTGCTCACATGTCTTTGTGATGTTCTCATTAAGATTGGGTCAGGATTCCCTCTGTGGCACATAAGGGAGGAGTTTTTCGATAACAGTGACAAAACCCAACTCATATGCATCTGAACAAAAAGGGAATTTATTGTCCCAGGTATCTGAGATGTCCCTTGGGTCCTTTGGGTGCAGTTGGAGCCAGGGCCTCAAGAAGTACTGACAAACTTCTTCCCCCCTCATGTATCTCACGGTTCTGCCGTCTGCCTCTGGGCTTCGTCTGGCAGGTAAGAGGGTGCTGCGTCCCTCGGTGACATCCTCCAATCCGGGCAGAAGCCTGTTTGACCTCACCCGGCTCATATATCACTCCTGAGCTAAGGGCTGTGGCCACCGAGGTGTTGGGACAACGCCCAGGACTGACTGTCCTCACAGAACCATAGAGTCGGGGAGTCCTTCCATGGAATGCTGGGGAGGCATGGGGGAAGGGTGGTATGTAGACATGGAGCTAGATAGCATTGTTTACTCCATGCGCTCAGTCGGATGCCTGGACTGTCAGAAGCAAGGTTCTGAGGTTCTGAGGTTCTGAGGTTCTGAGGAGTGCCCTAGGAGAGCAGGACAGCCGGCAGAATCCTGGCTTGGTGAGACCCATTTCCCAAGGTGGGCCCAGGTGGTTACCCACAGAAAGCCCGGCCCAGGAGGTCCCCCGTGAAGGTGGTGTGGTGAGCCTGGGCCTGAGGCTGGGCAGGGGCCGGGGCTCGGCTCTCTAGGGGTGGGTCATCTCACCAGAGCCAGAGCCAAGGGCTTGCGTGGCCACAAAGGTCTCTAGTGTAAGAGAAGACGGTAGGTCAAAGCCACTCGCGTCTCACGGAAAGATGACCGAGGAACCACGGCAGGTGGGCTGCTCAAGGTCGGGTGGGAGAGAGAGATGACTGGGCGGTGGCCTTGCCCTCCAGAGCCCAGGTCCATTTGCGGCAGTCCTCCAGGGTTCCCGGCTCCCCACTTCCCAGCCACTTGCAGACTTCCATAGGGAGGCCCCCCGGCCTCTTCAGGCCCTGTGATATTCATTCGGCCATCATTTAAATGGGGCCACAGAGACAGTAACGGCCAGGCAGGGCCCTCCTGGAGCCCAGCTGGGGGCATTGCCCACTCCCGGTGGCCATTCCTGGCAGGCCGCATCAGGGAGCCTCTTCCTGGCTCAGGAGTGCCCAGAGCGCCCCTCCCTCTGGGGACCTCATAGGGAAACCCACACGGCAGCCAGCCCCGGACCCCGGGCCTATCAGGGAGCCCATCATCCTCCCCACTGGGCTTATCTTCCACAGCCGGGGAGCAGAGAAGGGGGGCCTGGGCAGGACCCCGAGTCCCTGGGTGGGAAATTATGCCGTCTTGTCTGCCTAATCAAAAGCACAGCTCTTTGGAGGGGAGGAGAATGCAATTCCATGATTGGTTTCAATTAAAGATTTGCTACTATTTGATTAAGATGTATTATTGATTTGGGATTGTTCCAGGCATGCCCACCAGCCTTGTTTCCTGGGGGGAGGGCTTTGGGAATTGACCGGCGCCAGGCAGGCTGGGAGCTCTGGGGGCCCGCTGGGCCCTGCTTTTCTCTTCCACAAATTCGGTGTGCCCACCACATTGCTGCTCTGGCCCCAGCAGGGGACGCTGGCAGCCTCACGGGAGCTTCCCACCCAGGGCTGTGGTGCTCCCACCACCCGCGGGCAGTCTCCCGCCCTGCCCAGACTCCGCGTCAGCCTGCAGAGGCCCCCTCTCCAGGTTGCCTTCCTGGTGAGCCCTCCATCCGGAGCACCTCTCTGCTCTATCTCGCCTCAGGTCACGCCTGCTTATCAATCAAGCATTCAGGTGAAGTTTAACCCCACCCCTCTGGAAGGCCCTTGATCTCTCCAGGCCACCTGTGTGTGGTCCGCCCTCTGCGTGGATGCAGGATGCAGCCCAAGTCGGGGGAATTTCAGGGAGCTGGTAGGGAACGCTCCATCCCATCCTTCTGGACCCAATGGCAGATGTCAGGGGGATGGACCTTTACTGGCCCAGAGGCCCTGGAGCAGAGGCCAGAAAGGCTGCCCTGGAGGAGAGGCCTGAGCTCCAGGCTCTGTGCGGAGCCCTGAGGTGACGGCACAGGGGGAGGGTAGCCTGCTCATTAGTCCTTGGGTCCTCACTGCCCAGCACGTCAGAGCCACCCAGCAAACGTCTGTAGCATTGAGCTGACCCCCTGCCCTCCGTGCTTCAGTTCCTCATCTGCAAAGGGGAGCAGTGGGTGTACCTTCCCCCTGGGCTCACTGGGAGGCTCAGGCCAAGTGAGGTGTGTGAACGTCCAGCCCACGGCCTGGCCATGCCTGGAGCGCGACAAAGCATGGTGTGCTGTGCCCTGGAATCCTACTTCCTCCTGGTCTGAGGTCCACTGGGAGGCGCCCTGGCTGCAGCTGGAAGGCTCCCCATCACACTCCCCTCTGTGAATCCACGTTTCTATCCCAGCACCTCCAGAGGGAATGCAGTGCACCGGGGTGGAGAGAAGGCCACGGGCCTTCAGAGACCTTCCAGGCCTTGGGCCTGTTGGGAACACAGGACAAACAGGTGGTGTGGATAAAGTGCAGGTTCCTGTAGCCAGGATTCTCACCTGGCCCTGGTTGGCTAGCTCACTACACACGTGTGGGCAATACTTTGTTTTTGACTCTATATAAAGAGCTCTGTCCAGTGCTATGGAAGACACGGCGGCACAGCTGCAGGACAGCAGAGACTGGAGTGGTGGCAGTGCCGAGGACAGAGAATGAGACAGCTATAGGGGCAGAGAGGCCCAGAGGCAGAGACTGGCTTGCTGCATGCAGACGGGCTGTGAATGGATGGGATTCTAGTGATTGACCTGCCACTGTGGGAATAAAGATGAGTTATAAACTCTTTCACCTGAAGAACGTTTCACTGTCATTCCTTGGTCTCATTGAATCCATAGTGGATTTGCCCAGGGCTGAAACCCATTGGCAAGACAGGTGGGTAGGGATGAGGCTGGGGCGGCGAACTGCACTGTTAAGAGCACAGCAATACATGTTCCAAGGGTGCTGAACTGGCCTTGCTATGCACAGGATAGGATGGTGTGGCTAGATGGCGGCAGTCCAACAGACACCCCTGGTCCTTTCCCACTGAGAGGGGTTCCAGCTCAGGTGAGGCTATGTAAGTTCATGGAAGAACTACACTTCCCAGAATGCCCTGCATCCAGGTGTGGCTGGGGGGCTAGCTCTCAATCAGTCAGTGGGATTGGAGACAAGCTGGGCCTCTAAAGAATTACTCTTCTTCTGTCTGCTAGCAGAGGAGTCTGAGGCTCAGGGGCTGGCAGCCACACTGAGTGCGAGGAACCGGGGTCTCTGCATCAACACCTGCAGGAAAGCAGCCACTGCAACTGGGAGCACCTGCTCAGGACCCTTATGTAAGTGAGAAATACAGTTTTGTCATGTTAAACGTCTAAATTGGGATTTGACTTTGGTAGCAGCTGGCATTGCCTTGCCGGGGAAGTGGGTCAGTTAGGGACAGGGAAGTCATTTGAGAAGCTGTGGTGTTAGGAGGAAGGAGGGGAGGTGTGCTGCAGGCTGACAGAGAGGGGATGAGTGTGGTGTGGGAGACGTTCAGAGAGTTAAGACCTGCAGGTCCCACTCAGCTGTGGTCCTGGCCCGCTGCAAGGGGGACTGTTTATGGAACCAGAAGAGAGCAGTCTGGGATGGGTGGGGCCGAGATGACCAGTTTGGTTCTGGCCATACTGCGCCTGGTGGAGCTGCCTGAGGAACAGCAAACGGTCAGAGCTCGGACGAGGAGCTGGAGGAACTGGGGCTGGGGTCAAAGATGTGCGAGCAAGTGGGAGGCTGCTGGAACAAGTTCACCTTGGGAGAAATGCTGAGGCCTTGATCTTGAAGGCATGATGGAGGCATTGGTGGGCTGGGAGCTGGGCGTGCTGCATGCGGACGGTGGTCGCTGGCAGGTGGCTGAGGCGGAGGGGTGAGCCCACAGGCAGGGAAGCGTGGGAGGACCCCATGGCAACAGTCCAGGAGAGAGAGACGGTGGTGGGAAGGATGCTGGAAGGGAAATCCACTCTGAAGCCCTGGCCTCAGGGGCGGAGGGGCGAGGAAGGGGTCAGGACGGAGCAGAAGTTTTCCAGCATCTGACAACTGGGCTTCGTCCCTTGGAGGAGGCCTTCCTCGGAGCCCACTCTAAGACCCTACATGTGCTTATTTAAAACGAGTTCTTCAGGGCACTCTGGCGGAGCCCAGCTGTTTGTACATGTCATGCTTAAAGCAATTTATTCCTCCCTCTCAGTCATAAAAGTTTGCTCCTTCCACCTGGGGAGAGCAGTGCATTGCATTCTGTGACTGATGGGTTATTGCTGTCCCACAACTGTTGGGCGCCGTATTTTCTGCACGAAAGGAGTGGTGCTTCCGGGCTCTGTCCACTGTAAAGGCTGGTGGGAGCTCGGCTATGAGTTTTAACTCTCCACCCCTTGGCTATTAATTGTAGCCTGGCTCCACATTGATTTTCCATCCTGTGGTTTCAGGGCTGGGTTTGGTTTGAGATACAGAACCTGCTCCCTCGGCTCCTCTGGTGGGGAGAGGCCTGCGGGGTCACTGATGGGACCACACCCATCTCCCCACCTACCCACCCACGACAGTTCTTTATCCAGGCAACTCTCCAGTATCTATTATATATGTGCCTGGCACCGTGCTAGGTGAGCCCCAGCTCCAAGAAGCTCACAGAGCGAGCATTTCCCCGGAGGAGCAGTTTTGAGGGTGGGTGGTGAGTTCATTATTAGATGCCGAGGTGTCCCACAGGCCCCCACTTGGGTGCCTGGAAGATGGAGGCCCCTGTGGGGTGGCAGTGGGACCCCAAGGGAGCCTCTCCAGCTGCCTAGACCGTCCAGGCCTCAGTGTTCTCACGTGTCAAATGGAGCCACCCACCTCTGCCCCCACAGGGCCTCTTGTCACGGCCCTTCCCGCTGGCTCTCAGCCTGCTCTCGCCTGACACCAAGCCGCCTGAAGCCCGGGCTCCGAGCTGGCCGATCCAGGCTCCTTTGCCTTGGGCAGCAGCCTCTCCTTTCTCTGTCTCCAAGCTTTCATCAGGGCAGGCCACTCACCACTTCCTGGGCTCATCTGTGGACCTCTCCTTAGCAGAATTGCCATTTTACATTTATTTGTATATTTTTTACTGAAATATGTCCCCTGGAGACTGGAAGCACCACAAGGGCAGTTTTTAATCACCACTGTATCTGTAGGCCCAGCACCCAGCATAGGGCCTGGGGCACAGCCAGCCCTCCATGGTGACTGATGAGCGGATGAACAAATGCTCCCAAATTTCTCCTCCTTTGTTTTGTGCTTTGGTTTTGAGCCTTCTCTAGGACACAGATCACTTTGAGAACTTGACTAAACCATTCTCCTGCCCCCCTCCCCCCAGAAAAATGCATGTGGGCACAGTCCCACACTCTGGTCCCTTCTGAAGCTGTGTCCAGTCCCTTATGTGCAGGGGCTCTGGTCTGAAAGCTCCGTGCTTCCCTGGGCCGCTGTTAACATCCTCCTTGACCTTTGACGCCCAGCTCATTTTGAAGGGGAAGGGAGCACAGCCATGGCCCTGCAGAAGGACCTCTAAGAGGGTGAGCAGGCAGGCCAGGAGAAGAGGGAAAGGAAGAGAAGGGGAGGAAGCAGAGAGCTGAGACCTCTCGCAGTGTGCAAGGCTGAAGGCAGAAAATGATCTGGGCTGTGCCATTTCTTAGAGGTAAGGGTTGAGTCCGTGTTGCCCTGAACTTGCCATATCCCTGGGCTTTACTCTGAGACTGAGTTTAAAACAGACCTTCTGGGGACTGAATTCAGAGGGCAGAGTCTTGGAGATTTTACCATAGAAAGGAGCCTCAGACGTTTGGCCAAGGTGCACCGGACCAGGCACAGACAGCGTGGTCCACAAATGAATGGGGACTGACCAGGGATAACGTGGGGCAGAGAACAGAGCGGGGACGACCCCCAGCGTGGGCAGCAGCGTCGACGCCTTCAGATGCAATGGCGCGCGTGGCTCGAGGGTGCGGCTTGTGACTGGTTAGGTGGGATCCACTGGGTCCCCGTATCTGTGGACAATAATCCCAGATGGCCTCTCAAACTGGAGCGAGAATGGCCTAGGGTGTGTGGAACATGATGGGACCCACCCTCGGGAACAAGAGCCCTGCAGCTGCGCCGGGCTCGGAAAGGGTAGGGACTTGCTAAGGGCGTCTTCTGTCCTCCCTGGGGAGCTGGAGGCCCGCCCGCTCCCCTGAGGGGCCGGGAGACCTGCTCTGGTGCATCTGTATCAGCTCTGTGGCTTTGGCTGGAGCCAAGGGCCTCGCCTGCCCTTGGACTGCGGACTGGCGCCCCAGGTCCCCACGTGCACAGCAGCCCTCAGGCACTGGGGCCGGAGGCCAGGTCTGAGCATTGCTGCAGCAACCTGCCCCTCAGACCCGAGGCCCTGTCCCCTAGGCCGGGACGCTTTCTTCCTGTGAGACCGCCGCGGCAGCATCTAAACCCTGCCCTTGACTGGGAGAGGCGTTGGTTTCATTTTCCACTGGGAGTTCCTTCGGGAAATACATCCCCCACTGAGTACCCGCAGGGCTCCCAGGCCACTTCCTGTGTCACACGCTGAAATGTCCCCCCCAGAGCTGCAGCCCGGGAGCAGCTCAGGGCCTGGCTTGTTTCATTGCTGCATGTCCAGCGCTGTGAGCTATAAAATACTCTGTAAACTGCACCCATGTGTGAGTGGTTTGAGCAATTACGACTGGCCATGGAGGGCAGGGAGGGCTGGAGTGCGTTTCAGGTGCACCCCGCAGGGGCAAGGAAAGGCTAGCAGTGGGAAGAGGCACCTGGGGGAGACAGGATGTTGTGCAGACATCTGGATGCGTCTGGCTCTGGTTGGGAGGTGGAGTGGCTAACAGCCGGTGTCCTTCCCTGATTGAAATCATGTGGAGTCTTGCTCGGCTTCTCTTGGGAAATACTGTCCTAGTTTGACTGTGGGTCTCCCTTCCCACCCCCGCCAGCTTCCTTCCAAGAAGGCTGTTTTGTAACCGTTGGCCCTGGCAATCCTGTTCTCACCCGGAGAGGAGACTGTCGTCCTTGAAACAGGGCCTCATAAACCTGTAGCAGAGACAGGACATGATTTTAACTGGAGCGCCGAGTATGGAGGGCGGGCTGGGAGGCGGCGCTGGTGAGAGTGAAATCCACTTCCCCTAGAGAGAAGTCAGTTCATAGGGAGACAGGGGAAAAAGTGCCTGGAGGAAGAAATGCTTCAACTCAGCTGCCACTTTGGGTGACGGCAAAGGCCACCGTTGGCATCTCCCTTGTTCTTGGTGTGAACACACTCTTGTGGGAGAAATGTGACAAGTCCTTTTTCCCTCCCAAGAACTTCTCATGCAAATGGAGCCATGATCATAGTCAAATGATTCCAAAGAAGAAGCTACTCTGGGAGGAGACTCACAGAGCGAGCAAAATGCAGAGAGGGGGGTTTCACAGCTCCCGCATGTTTAATGCCCTCCCTCCACCCCAAGGAAGCATGCTGCTCCCCATCCCCCGCCCAGGTGTGACTCCCTGCCTCGGCTCTCCATCTTACAGAAATGAGTAAGGAGTTTTATTTCTGATGAGGGCATGGGAGGGAGGACCCCTCGCTGCAGGGGCTCTGTCTTCCTCTGTCACTTTCAGAAACAACCAGAGCATAGAGAGGGCTGTGACCGCGCAACTTCAGGGGCGGGATGACAGCTGACCTATCTGAGAGGGGCTGGGACCCTGACCTGTGGCTAGGGACAAGAGAGGTGTCTGAATCATGGACTTATTCTGATGATTTTATCTTTCTGGGGAAAAGAACTAGGAGGTGGGGGATGCACTGAGCTGGGTGCTGAAAGAAGGCGGTCCCCTAACACCCAGAGTGCTGCAATCTCCCTCGGCCTCCACGTCCCCACCTCTAAGGGGAAGAAGCCCTGTGCGCCCTTGCCTCTCAGGACTGCTCACAGGAGGAAAGGAAAAGATCATTCCCTGAGGCATCAACTTGGGCAGTGGGTCTCGAGTTGCTGGGAGTCACATTCTCCGGTAATGCTTTTTAAGATGTTGATTCCAAAGCCCAGAGACTCATGCTGATGGGGGTCTGTGGAGACCTGAGAGGAGAAGTGAGGTGAAGGGAATTGATCGGAGAGCCTATGAAGCAGATGCAGGTGGGTCAAAGATGGGAACGGCGTCACTGGGTTCTAGATGGTTTTTAGAGCCACCATATTCTTGTATTTCACACATCTTCGGGAAAAGGGGAAGGAACCTCGCATCTGCTGGGTGCCCACAGTGCATCAGGTTTTGAGCTGACCACTTTATAAACAGCATTTCACTGAATGTTCTCAGCTACCCCAGGAGGTAGGGCCTGGTGTTATCCCATTTCATAGAGGAGGAAGGGAAGGCTGAGAGAGCAAATGACTCATTCGAACCAGTAAGCGCAGGGCTGCAATTTATAGAGCCAGGTCTTTCTGATGCCGACTCCTGAGCCGGCAGTCCCTGGAATCTCTTCCCGCAAACCCTGGTACTGCGCGGAGCCTGCTGTGGGCTGGTGGGTTTTAGGCTGGCCTCTCAGGGCTCCTCTGCTCACCTCCACGCCCCTGGGCTCAGACCCGCCCATTATTCAGGGGGCTTGAGAGGGCCTCCCTCCCCTGCCCACCTTAGCAGGCCAGCCACCGAGGCTGAGATTCAAGTCCACTGACACACAGTTCTCTGTTCCTCCCTTTCCTGGACGAGGCTTCCCTCTCCAGCTCTAGCGGGCGCCAGCACACCACCCATGATGGGGGCTCACCTTCCCTGGCGGTCAGGCACACTCCCAGCCAGTTTATATCGTTACAATGTTCTTCTTTGCTGACTTTTATTTACTTTAAGCATTTTATACATAAACAGTTACAAATTATACATATAAATATAAAACTATTTATAGATACATATACGTAACATACAAATACATTTACGTATGTTATATATAAATTATATGCAAATTATATATCCTATAAAAGGTCAATTATTAGATGTTATATGTTATAAATGCTATATATGTTCTTACATATAATATATGATATATTAATGTTATATATATTGAGATATATGCTTTATGTATTTTATATGCTTTTATAGTTTTATGTGCTTGAATCCCAGCTCTGCTCCTCACTAGCTGTGTGTCTCTGGGCAAATTACTTATCCTTTCTGTGCTTAGGGTAATGATTGGCACAGAAAGTGTAAAATTTTTAAAAATAACAATTGAAAAAAAAATCTTTCCGTAATATTTATTTGAATAACAATTGAACAAATTGTATTTGATGCTCACTTACTGAAATATTATTGTGACAGTCACTTGTTGTGTTTGTCCCATTCACCTATTCGTTCCACCATTGGGTGCAGAGCAGGATTTAAAACCACCGACTCTGGTTTTCATTCCACCAGCAGCATGCAGGCCTGCACACAACTCTGCTTCCTTCCCGGGCTGGATGCTAACAATGTCCTCTTTAATTCTGCCAACTTAATAGGTAAAAAGGAGCATCTCCTTCCATGTGGCAAAGGAGTTATTCCTAGAAACCTCTATTGGCTTAGCTCTGTGCTGAATGGGCTGCAGACATTGGTCTGTTTTGTGGAGCGGGATAATGAGCAAAGGGGAAACAACCCCATTTAAAGGAAGAGACAGGCAGTGAGAGAGAAGGGGCCAGAGGCAGAGCCAGAGATGGGAGGGGAGCGCGGGGGCCTAAGCCAAGGGGAGACCCTGCCTTTCTCATCTCAGCCCCCGAACCACCCCTCTGCAGCTTCTTTACTGCAGTTGTGTCCTGCTTCTTCCGTATTTTACTGTGGTAACCCCTAGAGCCCTCCTGAGAATCCTGTGAGATCGGTGTTTATGATCCCTATTTTATAGATTAGGACACCGAGACGCTGAGAGGTGAAATGATTCACCTTTAGTCAAAGAGCTAGGAAGGGATGGAACCTGGATTTGAACTTGAGCCTGTTGGACCCTAAAGTCCCATAGTGGTAGAGACAAAGAAAGGAGCAAATGAGAGGTCACCCCAGGGAAGAGAGACCTGGAGAGAGAAGGATAGAGTCACAGGGAGGTAGAGCTGGGGACAGAGGCGGAGAGAAGCCCAAAGGGAAGAGAGAGGGAGGAACAGGGACCCTCTTAGGGAGACGGGGGAAGAGGGGTAAGGAAGGAGAGAGGAAAGTGGGGAGGGAGACCAGGGAGTCCAGGGCCTGAGGGGGTGCAGATTAGGGACCTTCCCGGAGACCTGCGTTCTCAGCGCATCCCTGGCCCGCTTGTCTTCTCATGGATCTCAGGCTCCGTGTGGGGTGGGAGGCCTCCTGGAGAGGATTTTGCCGGGACCTGGAGCTGAGGAGCGGTGAAGGAGGCCGGAGTCGCTGGCAGCCTGGCCAGGGCTGCCCGTGGGTGGCTCTCTCCCTGCACAGCAGTCACTGCCTTTGTACCGCAACTGCTCAGCTGGGAATGACCAGGAGATTCAGTCAAAGGGTCATTGGGAAGGAGATGGGACCACAAATACACTTTCCAGGCAGGCTTCAGTACCCGCGGCGGATCGGAACAGCCGGCCAGCAGTGAAATTGACCAAACCAAACACAATCCCTCCCTGCCATCCTCCCTCAAGTGCAGACAGCCCACCGAGCTGCAGAGGGAGGGGAAGGCCAGACCGTGGGCTCCCAGAGGCCGAGTGAGGGGAGCAGTGCACCGGGAGTCAGCGGCTCGGATTCCTGGATCTCCCTTCACCCTCCCGGCCGCTGAGGCAACCAGGGCCAGTGAACAGCTAGTCTGCATTCAGAGACACCTGGCTGAGTGTCCACCACTTCTCAGCTCGTCTGTGACCGTAGTAGCCAAGTCACTTAACGCTTGGAGTACTGGTTTCCTCATGTGCTTGGTGGACACTTGTCTGTCCCAGGATTTGGGAAGATGGCAGGTGGAAAGGTGCTTGGCAAGCTGTGGGTCCCAGGATGGGCTGGGAATTCCTTCCCTCTCCCCCTCAGTGTCCTTATCTGTAAAATGAGGCTTGGAGGTATGGGCTCTCCAGCAACTTCCACTCTGATGAGTAATTTGATCGACCCAAGGTTTTTCTGGGCTGATTTAGCCTGTAGGTCTCAGTCACTGTCTTAGCCTCATGGAGAGAACTTACCTTCCTGCATCTCTGCTCATCAGCAGTCCACACCTTTAGCGCAAAAGAGCTGGGAGGGGCTCAGTATCTTCTGCCATAGAGGGGTCGGGAATGGATGGAGAGAAGGGAGGGCCATGGAGGGCATTCTGCAGGGATTCACTGAAAAAGCACTTCGTTAGGTTTAGATGCGGGCTCGTTATTCTTAGCAGTGATGCCAGGCAGGGGCTCCTGGTACAACAGACCCTGCCCTGCCCCTCATACTCACGTTCATACTTGCATGCCATGCGCATGCACTGATAGTGCACACTTTCACACGCACAAATGTGCACACACATTCACACACGTGGTGTGTGCACACACACTATATGAATGGGAGGGTGCGTCTTGTTTTCACAGGCCACGGGAGACAGGGGTAGCAGGAGCTTTCTGTTTATCTTGGAAGCTGCTCGAGTTAGCAAATTCTCTCCTCCTTGAGCAGCCCTGGCATTCCCAGCCTGTGTGCTGGGAAGAAAAGGGTGAAGGATTAGTTTCCTATCCTGTGATGGGGGTAGAGAGGGGTAGCTGGAGGGCAAGTTGCAACAGCAGTGTGGGGCGAGCGTGTGCGTTCCTCGCTAACTGGGTGGCTGGGCTTGGCAGCGCGGCACATCACCGGAGGTCTTTGTTGATCATTTCCACTTTGGCAAACAGTGTTCTTAAGGTTGATTTTGTAAGCTCGGGTTTCTCTTCCTTTTACGTGTCAGTCGTGCTTCCAAGGCAGTATGCCAGGCAGACTCTCATCTGCTCGAGGAGAGAGCCTGAGTGCCATCGTGACCATCACACTCCGAATAGCAAACTGGCCTGACAGCTGCACGCCAGTAGGTACCAAACTTGTCAGGAGTAGTGACAGTGGCCCTGGACAGGGTCTCTCTCTTCTAGGCCCACAGTGCAGTGGCTGGTGAGCCTGACCCTTCACTCACCAGCTCTCACATCCCAGGCCAGTTAATTCTTTGTGTTTCAGCGACCTTATCAGAAAGGCAGGGATGGCAGTGTACAGCCATCCACACAGGAGGTTGCAGGCACTGTGCAGTGGGTAACATGAAGGCTGATGAATGGAATGCTCAGAGAAGGGCCTGGTACACGGACAGCTGTTGCCCACTTCTGTGCTAACCCATTTCCAGGCATTCTCTAAAATCCACTGCAAAGAGCATTTTGTGGTTACTCCCATTGTGTGGTTCGGATGGCCATTCTCAAGGCGGATGAACTGGATTGAGCTCCCAGAAGCCAGAGAGGTCTCCCGTTGGGGGAGGGAGACAATCTCCCCTTCCTGAAGGGTCTCAGCTGGGAATGCCAAGGGGGAAACAGCCGGCCTGAGGTTTGCCGAGAGGTGGGTGCCGAGAGGCACTCTCCCAGCTGGTGATGGCGGTGGTGGGGAGCTCCCTGTAGCAGGAGGTAATTAGTGGACAGATAGATTTACACTCATTTGAACTGGATGGCCTTGCAGGGCCACTCCCACTGCACGGTGTGGTGGTGTGTGGTGAGGACGTGGGGTGGAGGGCTGGCGAACTGAATTTGCAGAGTGGTGAGGGTAATGTGCTTGTGTAAAAACAGCGGACCAAAAATACAGACTAAGAAAACCCAGAGGCCGCACGATTAGTAATAAAGAGGAAACATGCTATTTTTCCTCATTTTTTTTTTCTTCCCTGATGTTGTCGTGCGGGCTTTTCCCTCGTTCGTTGGAAGGAAGAGCGCTCTGTGACAGTCAGACCTCCACCGCGTCTGGCTCGGCCTCTGGTTCGCTAGTTTTGGGCCAGGGCTAGGCTGACGTAAGTCAGCCTGCACATCTGTAACTTGCAGGTTATCACCGCCTCCTCTGCCCAGAGCGCCAAGGTACAGCACACCTTGTTTTATTGCACTTGGTCTTATTGCACTTTGCAGATAACTGTGTTTTTTGCAAATTGGCTTGTGGCAACCCGTCGTTGAGCAAATTCATTGGCGCCATTTTTCCAGCAGCGTTTGCGTGCTTCCTGTGTCTGTGTCACATTTTGGTAATTCTTGCAACATTTCAAACTTTTTCTTTACTATTATATTTGTTAGGGTGATCTGTGATCAGTGATGGTGACATGCAAAAGTTCAGATGATGGTCAGCATTTTTAGCAACAAAGTATTCTTTTACTTCAGGTACATGCACTTTGACATTTTGGACATAATGCTTAATAGACTGCAGCACAGTATACACATAACTCTTATTTGCACTTGGAAACCAAAACATTCGTTTGACTCACTTTGTTGTGATGGTTTGGAACAGAACCAGCAATATCGCTGAAGTGTGCCTGCATTGTAAGAATCAATGAGACAATATGGATGAGAGTCCTCAACAGATACTCATCGTAGGCTTCCTGGGCTAAATGATGGATACAGAAAACCAACCAACCGACCAGCTAACAACCTGACCAGCCAGGCAACCACTGTCAGGCCTGCTGGGCCTGGATATGTCTGCAGGAACATAGGAGTCTCCTTTCAGGGCGCTTTTGGCCTGCTGGCCTATCCCCAGAAGCAGAAGTGGGGAGGGCAAAGCATTTGGGGTCTGGGGGAGCTGTGACTTGAACTCACAGCTGCCCATGACAGATTGTTAAATTGCAAGTTTCAGCAGAAGCCTCCAGAAAAAGTTCCAAGTGAAGTTTCAGAAAAAAATGCAAGTTTTTAAAGGAATTGATCTGGGTTTTAAAAACTCTTCACTTGAATTCAGAGCATAAGATAGGTTTGGGGGAATAAAGGGAGATTTTGGGGGAAGATTACTCATTGAGAACTGTTCCCAGCCCTTCCCCTCCATGTGGAGGGGCATAAGGAGACACCCTTCGAGTTTTGTGAGAGGCACTTCTGTTTGTCCTTTGCACGGTGGACATGCGGGACCTGCTGTCCAGCTCCTGTCCAGGAAAAGTAAAAGATGTCCGATAGCTCTCAGAGGACCGAAGTTGACTGGCTGCATTGATGTTAACCTGCACCCCTAGAGACCAGAGCCAGGGATGCACGTGTGTGTCCCTTGAACCCACTGGAGGCCACACACAGTGTGGGCCAGTTCTGGGTGGCTCGACACTGCCCGCAGGGCCACCTGGGCAGCTGACGTGGGCTCAGCTGGGAGGAGCTGGTGCATCTGGGATTCCTGGGGTTGGGGGCCAGGAAGTGTCCAGCAGACAGACAGATACGCTGATCTGGTCAAGGGGCCTGCAGGGAGTGACCTCTGTGGAGAACAAGTAGCAAGAATTGGCTTTACACCTGTTACAGGCTGAGAGAGAGAGAAGCCAGCTTACAATGGGGCCAAGTGGGCAAGACCTTTCCACTCCATTTCTGTTCTTCCTGCAAACCCGTCCTATGCCAAAGATCTCCATCCTGGAGGAAGGGGTCGGTTGCAGGACCAGCGCATGGGGAGTTGGGGAGAGGGAAGAAAGAAGTGGCAACAGAGGAGCAGGACCATATCTCAGGGGCAGCAGCCCCTGCCGGGGAGACAAGAGTTACTTTAAATCCTGGCTGCAGTTTTGAGCACAACAAGGACAAGACACTTTTATTTGCTAAAGTGACAAAGTGTTTGGGGACTTGAAGTGACAATAGTACTTTTATTGCCTGAGTGACCTGCAAAGTCATGAGGCCTCCTGAGGATCACCCAGGGGTGAGAAGAGTTCTTCCCATTCCATTAATTTTAAAGGGACTGTAGGGGGTGAAATAAAGCTTCCTGGGGTTGGGCTGCCAGATACATCAGCTCAAAAGCAAACAAACTGAAGTGAAGGAGGCAGGCCGGGCCTCCGACTCACAGTGTGGCCCTGAACGGCCCCTTCCCCTTCATGGCCCTGCTTTTCCCGTCTGTGGGACGAGGGGCCCCGTACCGTGCCCTGGTGCAGCTCACACTGTAGTGGAGAAAGAAGGAAACTGGATGCCAAGCACGTGTTGTTTGATGGTCAGCCAACGGTGGGCAAAGGCCCGTGAGCAGGGGGCTGTCTCCCCACAGCGGGCAGGGGAGCCTCTTCTGGGGGGTGACCTGCAGGTAGGGGGAAGGGGAGTCCTGTGGGACCTGGGCAGAGGGGTCCAGCTAAGGATGTAAGGCCAATTCCTTGGGGGGTGCTGGGAAGGGGTGGGGGGAGGCCGGGGAGAGATGAGGTCAGGAGGTCGGGCAGGGGCCTGACATGGCCTTGAAGGCTGAGATACAGACTGGTTTGGGCTCTGGTGAGTCGGCATGGTAGGTGGCAGAGTCAGGCAGAAGCGTGGGCCACTCAGACTTGAGAGAATGATGGGGGCCAGTGGCGAGGTCCTGCTGGGTCCTGACCAGGACTGGGCCGACAGGGCCTGATCCCCTGGCATGTTCCCTACCCTGTAGTCTAAGGGAGAGCTCCTCTTTCAGATGCAGGATTCATTTTAGGCCAAGGGACACCAGGGCAGCAGCTACCTTGAGGGAGGAAATTACCACAAGGACTCAGCTTCCCCTCCTCGAGCACTTACCACGGGCTGGACAGGTGTGCAAAGCTTTACGTGAGTCATGCTCACAAGAGCCCTGCAGTGGGGTTCCATTTTTACCCCAATTCTACAGGTGGGGCAACTGAGGCACACGGAGGTTTAGCGCCTTACCCCAGGTCCCACGGCCAGTAAGAGTGGAGGGGGATTCGAACTCAGGTGTGCCCGGCAGTAAGTCCAGTGCTCCCAAGCACTTACTGCCCGTTGGAACTAAGTGAGCGGTGGAAGTGGAAGAGGGAGAGGCACTGGCTTTTGTCCTTGAGCCCTGACCCCTTTGGGTAGCCAGGGCTTCGTTCTTCTTTGAATGACTGGGCTGGGGCTGAGCACAGGTCGACACCCAGCCGTCTCGAGTCCAGTTCCTGCCAAGCACCTCCCGACCACCTCTCAGGAGCCGGACCCTTTGCCGGGCACTGTGTAGCTGGGGGTGGGTGGGGGGTACAACTGCGCTGATCTCTGCCCTCAGAAGTTTCCATGTAGCAAGATAGTTCTTGGTGGGCAAGATATTTGCTCAATGTTTGTTAAGAAGACATCTACTGGGTTTTATTATAACATTAATCACTACTAATAGAAGCCCAAAGGTGGATTTTATTTATGGCCATTTTACAGATGGGGCAACCATGTGCAGGGAAGAAAATCGCCTACTCCAGGCGAAGGCTGAGCTGATCCACACCAGCCAACCACTTTCCGATTCCCAAGGACCGTCGCTGCATATGCGAAGTTTGTGTTCTCCTCATTTTAATAGCACATAACCTTCTGAAGGGACTTGTCGTTCATGGATATTGGCTGGGTGCCCGAGTGCTATATGGGATTCGTTTAAACTTGGGCTCTGGCAAATTTGATTTTTACTGAAAATTACCCAATTTTTAACATTTAAAATGTTATTGAGCCATGTGGCCATTGCCGTCTTGGGCAGAAAACATCTTGGATGAATTTGCATTTTTAATTCTTGGCATTTTTATTTTGCTTCAGTTCCCAAAGAGCAATTTTTTTTCTTCTTTAAAAAAAAAGAAATTAAAGAAAGAAGGCAGCCTACAAGAGGGCCAGGGTGCCAAGAGAACATAATAATAGTAGTAATGTGTGTTCCCTCACTGCTAATTGCACCAAATTTTACCATGTGCTCCAGAAGCAGAGCCTGCCTGCCACTCTCCAAATCCAGTTTCTCCTGCAGCCACTTAACAGGGGTGAGATAATCGCTCCTTAATGGGCCAGCTCCTCCCGAGGGCGGCTGCTTGCTGGGGAGGCCTGGAAGCTCCTGGCAAGTGCTGGGGGAGGCAGTACCTTGGGGCCTGCATTATTTAACAGCCTCACATGCTTTCTTGCCGCCTCTGCCTAATGCCCAGCTCCAAGGCTGGCCCAGGGCCCTTGCAGGCCTGGAGGATTTGTCCAAAGGGTGTCAGAGCTGGCAGGACTTTAGAGACCAGTGGGAAAACTGAGGCCGAGAAGAGGGTGAGGGAATGAAGGCTCTTTACTTATCATTCAAAAATAGTTTTTCTTGAGCACCTATTATGTGCCACGTAGCAGAGGGAAGGTACACATTGCTCTGCCCTAACCCTGGGGCAAGGGAGAGCCAGGCACACAGAGTACTTGAAGGCAGTGTGACGAATGCCAATAGAATGGACGTGGGGGCTTATGTGAACTCAAAGGCCATGCCTCACCCTGGCATAGCTCCTCTTTACCAATAATCCCTCTATAGTTCTGAAGGTAGGTATCACTGTTTACAGATGAGGAACCCAGGCATGGAGACTTATAGATTATTTATCTATTAACACTTGCTTTATAGATAAGAAAGGCCATGCTTGGATTCTGGGAATACAGCAGTGAAGAAGGCGACCAGGAGCCTGGCCTGCAAGGGACTGAGGGTCTGGTGAGGGGAACAGAGGCAGTCTATAGGTAAGATGATTTTTCAGATTCGATCAGTGCAGGGAGGAAAATATGGCAGGACCGCAGGAAAGAGAATGACCCAATGAGGCATGGAAGCTGCTGGAAAGGCCTAGAAATGAGCTCAGTATATCTTAGTGATAGAAAGGCCCTGGAGGACAGCCAGGGTGATGTGGACTAAGCCCGGCTCCTTGCTCGGTCTCTACCTTCCCCTAGCTGTGTGGTCACGGACGAGTTATGCAACCTCTTTGGGCTCTGTTTCCATGTTTACATAATGGAATAGTCATAGTATCTGGCACTTGGGACTGTCGTGCAGATTAAAGAAATTATATCTATATACAAAATACATTATATACACATATACTAAACTTAGCCAAGTGCTGGCAGCGACTAAGCCCTCGGTGCATGGCAGGTGGGATCAGTTTCTACCTCTTCTAGAGCCCACGTCCTGTCAATCCTCTCCCTCCAGCTACTCTGACTTGTGGGGCCATTCATCCTGCTTTGCGAAGTGAGGAAACCACATTTGAATTTGTTAAAAAACAAAAAACAAAAAACAACAAAAGCCCCAAACCAAACAAACACTGCATGACACAGGACGCTGTTTCCTTCAGCCGGCGCCTTCCACAATATGGTGCGGTGGGCTGGGAAAGCTTGGCCACAGATGGCGTGCTTGGTACCAGCCCTGTTTTCTAAATACCCAGTTCCTCAGTGTAAATGATAATGCTCAGACACATGGTGCCGCCTGGCTCCCGGGAGGCTCCGTAACAACGCTTTTCTTGGCCTGTCGCCCTGGGTCTGGCTTTCTCCCTCCAGATGGCAGGCATCAGAACCCTTCAAGACATGGGATGTGGATGCTGATACTCAGGATGGAGACAGGGTGGTCTCAGACCCTCCCAGGGCCACCCTTACAACTTTCTCTGCCTCCTGTGGTCTCGTGGCACCACCTGGGAGAGGGAGGTGCACACAGGAGCACCTTTGGGGAAACCTTGAAATGACATCATGGTGGGGCTGGGACTTGAACCCAGCTCTTTCATGGTGTGCTCTTCAAGTGTGTCTCCCTTCCAGGAAAAGCGTGCACTCTTGGGAGGAGTCCACTGAATACCCCCTTCATAGGCAGCAAGTGGAGGGTAGGGGAGAGGCAGGGACGCTCATCTCCCAGCTGAAGGAAGTAGTCTTTGCTTTTGCACCCTCAGGCCTGCAGCCAGCCTGGCAGAGTGGAAAGAAGGTGAGTTTGCCATCTCTACACCCTTGACTTTGAATTCTGCCTTTGTTCTATACTAGTAACTTCATATCACTGGACCTCTCCAAAACCCACTTTCTATCTGCAGGATAGAAATGATATATGAAGAGCAGAACTTGTTAGGGGTGGGACAGGAAGGCAAAGAGGGGGCACATTGTCTGCAGGGAATTTAAATAAACAAATAAAACCAACTCAAACTGAGTTGGCTTTTAATTATTGCTGTGCATTGACAATTCCAGACAATGTCAGTGATAGAATACTCCTCCCTGAAATATTCTCTTGTTGGTCTCAGGTTTTAGACAATTTAATGGTGAGATTACATATCTCTTTCAGCTTCAAGTTCACATGTTTTTGTTATTTATCCTTTAATATATATTGTGTTCTATGTGGAAGTTATACTTGTTGGTCCCTACCATATGATAAATGGGCTAAACTACATGCTTTCCTTTGGAGAGAGTTCTTAATGGTATGAAACCATTTGAGCTCACTTCGGGCACCTCAGGGTTCTGTATATTCCCGTACTTAAACAGACCTGCAATACAATAGTATCATAGTGATTGGAAAGGCAGAGAAGCAGATCTTGAGTTATTGGATTAGATGACATAACACCTGGGAAGTGCTTGCCTAAGGGAAGCTCCTGGCACTCAGTTGTTGCTTAATAAATATGAGTTACCTTTCATCTGAAAATATGGGCCCTTCAGCTGTAAAAATGGACATAATAACATCTTATAGGGTTTTTGGTTTAAGTCCTGGCTTTCCAACCTATTGGCATATCATATGACTCCATGAAATCTAGTTTCCTTTCTGAGAAATGGAGGTCATAATCTCCACTCCCGTGGGATGCAGTGAGATCACCTCCACAAAGTGCCTGGTTGGGGCTGTGGCTTCCCTCTTCCTGGGGTCTGATCCCGTCCCACTCAACAGCTGACCCCGGGCTCCATTCTCCATTTCTGGCCTTTATCCTTTTGGAGTCTTTCCCTAATCTTGGCTCCCTGAGACTGGCTTTTCTGGAGGAAATAGAGTTTGACTCTCTAGTAGTTTGGCATCTTGCTTGCAAGAAATAGAATCTAACTTGGTTAACCTAAGCAAATGGAACTTTGGTGGGAGGCTATCATGGGGTTCTGGGGGATGGAAGAGCACCTACAATGGACAAGAAACCCTGGGACTGGACCAGGAGTGGGCAGAAACCAAGAAAACTCAGGGAGACAAGAGACAGGAGCAGGAAGTACAGATATAGTCTCACAACAGTAGCAGTCTGGTCAGGAGGCCACCATCACCCCTTTTTTGCAGCTGCAGCAAAGCAAAGTCTCCCTTTCTCTCCTTACACCACTCTGATGTGATGATTCAAGATTCAAATCCTAGGAGGCAGGCCCTGATTGGCTGAGATTAGGTCATGTTGCCCAGCCCCTGCTTTACCACGGGCAAAGAGAGCCAGAGTCCGCTCCTCTCGGCTTCCAAAATGGGAGGCTTGTTCTGGAATCACTAGTAGAGCTAATTCCCCCCAAAATGTGATATCCTTTCAAGGAGGAGCCCTAGATACAGAGCAACTGAATATACTGAGAGTGCACTACACTCACCTGGGTGCTTTCATCTTTCTGCTTCCTTAGCAGGGGCCTCAGCCAGGTCCACTCTAGTTCCTCCCAAGAGGCTCTCTCCCAGTACCCAGTGGGTCTGAAAAGCTGGACTTCTAGACCCAGGTCTGAGACAGATACTGCATGACATGTCTGAATGACAGAGAGACTGGCATTTTGTCACTTCTCTAGAGGGTGGAGTTGAAGAAAGGAAACTTGTATTTAATAAATTCCCAAAACATGCAAGGGATTATGCTGTACACTTCACGTTCACTTATCTCTTAAAAATTATAACTAGATCCCTTGGAGGCACGTGCCATCATGCTCATTTTGCAGATGAGAAACATGTTCAGGAGACTCATTGGTTCACTTAGGGTTCTTGGAGGTGCCATCAGAAATTGACCAAAGTTAAAGTAAGCTGAAGACTTGATTCTAAGGGAATGGGGTAGGGGCTGAGAGAATTGAAAGAAAGCAAATGAATCATATTTGGAGAAGACAGGAATCAGGAATTCCCTGGAGATATAAGTGGCAGGAACCAATGGAACCCTCTAGGGAAAATTAGTTTCAGGATTTTCCCCAAACCTATGTCATTGTGGTCAAGACTTAAATTTTTGGGAGGGAGAGTTGGATTGGTTTAGGTTGGGTGACTTTTCTGGGCATACAACCTGTGCAGTCTCATAGAGCCCTGCCCTTTGAAGAGCCCTACAGTTGGTCAAATGCTCGGCTGCTGCTATATTAAAATTCTTAATAATTTTTGAGAAAGATGCCTCACATATTATGTAGCTAGTTCTGCTTTGGTCAGGTGAGTGCAAGATACTTTGACAGGCTTCTCAAGGTTTCATACAGAGGTGATTAGGTATAAAGCATTATTGTGTGTGTGGGGTGCCATCATATGAAAAGAGGGTGCATGCCAGGCAGGCACACAGGCAAAAATAATAGATTGCTCATGACTGTCCATATCTTGTCAGCCAATATCCCCACACACCCTTTTTCCTACGTGTATAGTTTTACCTTGCATCACTTCCACACAAAGTTCAGTGACCAGAAACAGTCATAGGATCCTGGCTTAACTGCAAATGAGGCTCGCAAATGAAGCGCTTAGGATGTGAAAATGAGATTAAAGAGCATCTAGGCAGTCTCTGTCACAGTCTATTTGCCCATAACTCTAAGCCACCCCAAATTATATACTATATTTTCATATAATATGCTGCAGAATGATTGCTAATGGATGAGAAAGCACGGTGGTTGGGATCAGGAACAAAGGGATAGAATAAAATGAAACAAGGGCCTTGTATAAACACATGATAGTAACCTGCTTTCAGAAAAAGATTATCGTTGATGTAGCCCTCTGTATCTGAGGTAAAAAGATAAAAATGGAATTAAAAAATTCTATGTATTTAAAAATAAAGTTGTATTGGAATTAAAACATATCAGTAAACAGATAAGTGATCAACCAGACACAGCTGAGAAAAGAATAAAATAATTAGAAGACTGAACTGATTAGGTTTTCTAGTAATAGAATTAGAGATATAAACTACAAAAGGCATGGAAAATATAAAAGAACTTAAGAAAATTTGGACAGAATAAAGAATTTCAGCTTGTGACTAGTAGAATGTAAAATATAGAAGAGATGGCAAGTATGAAAGAAATAGAAATTATGAGAGAAATGAAGAGACATGGAATATAAAATAAGCTTCAACATAAATCTAGTGGGCTGCAAATTTTTGAAATGCAAATATGAAAAGAATTAAAGAGAATCATAGAAGATAGAAAATGAAGTTCCAACATATGTTGAGAGAGAGCCTGGGGTAGAAGATGGCCAGATCATATTTAAAATGGTAAGAAAGACCCATTAAGCTCCATACTTAAACACTTCATAGTGAAACCGCAGAATATCAAGGAGAGAGAAAATCTTAAAGGCCATCAGAGAGAAAAACATAGATTATCTTCAACAGAACAGGAATCAGATTTTTAGCCAAATTCTTATAAACAGCAATATATGTCAGATCTTTGAAGTCAAGAGATAATAATTTGGATGCTATAATTATATACTCATCACTTAAGTTATAATTTAAGAGTGAGGACAAAGACATATTTAGAAAATCAGAAACACAGAATAGAAACTACATGTGGATGTTCTCTAACATAATTAGTAAATGAACTACTTAGAAAAGAAAAAAATATTCCAGGAGTAAGGAGTGAGATGCAAAAGAAATATTAAAATTTAAGGGTATACACTAGAATAATAGAATACATAACTTCTGATCCAGTGGAAAATAAATGTAGAAAATTTGATCAATCCAACAAAAGAAATAAAAGGAAAAAACAAAAGAGACAAAGAGAAGGCAAGAGGGTAGAAATAAATCCACATACATTATTAATCACAATAAATATAAATAGGTTAAACTCACAATTAAAAGACAGAGACTTCAGATAAGATTAAAACATACTAGTATGTGATGATTAAAAAAATATTTTAAAATTCAGAGAATGTTTGAAAATTAATGTATATACAGAAGACATACTAGGCATTTACTAAACAAAACAAAGGTAATGTAGTGTTCTTAGTAACAGACAAAATAGAATTTAATATGAATAGTATTAAAAGTAAATTTAAAGAGTTATTTTATGTTGGTAAAAAGAGTAATCCACCAAGATGACATAACAATCATTAATTTGCATGTTCCTAACTGTACAGCCTCAAAATGTAAAGAGGAACAACTGTCAAAACAACAGGGAGTAACTGATAAAGATTTGTGACCATGATAAAATTTTAATACTCATCTC
Source organism: Phataginus tricuspis (assembly GCA_029783875.1). Taxonomy (NCBI): domain Eukaryota; kingdom Metazoa; phylum Chordata; class Mammalia; order Pholidota; family Manidae; genus Phataginus; species Phataginus tricuspis. Next base: position 5,876,286 of record JAQQAC010026072.1, read on the forward strand.
CCAGAAATGAATTGATCAGGTGCACAAAGAATAAGTAAGGATATAGAAAAACAATCTTGATCTGGCAGAAAATATATAGAAACTTGCTCTTCAGAGAACATGCATTATTTTCAAGCATGCATTGAATATTTACTGAAAATAACAATATATTAGACCATTAAGGAAGTCACCACACATTCCAAATAGTAGCCATTATACAAACTGCATTCTTTGACCAAAATGAGATAAAATAAAATATCAACAATAAAAAGACAATTATTTCACATGCATTTGGAAACATTAAATGTAAAATTCAAAACTAATCTATGAGAAAGAGAAAAATCACAAGGGAAATGATAAAATATGTAAAACTTAAGTAAAATAACCTTGGGAGATGCATATAAATTTGTATTTAAAGGAAAATGAACAGTCCCATGTGCATTTATTAGGAAACAAAAACATCTAAAAACAAATAAGTGAAGTATATGGTTTACAAAGCTGCAGAAAGAATTACCTCTGCCCTCCAAATAGTCTCCAATAAAGAGACCACATGTAGAGATAGTCAATGCAATTGGATTCACCATCTGATTAAGTTTATCTAAATCTACTTTGCTTTTCAAATTCACCGAGTTTTGTATTAATTGAAACAACTGAATGTGGAGGTGATAAGGATTATCACCTCCGTGTCTTTCAAATATTTGATGATTTAAATTCTCCCAGGAATGTGGTATTTATTTTTATCTTTTTATTTTGAGACAATTTCAAACTTAGAGAAAAGTTGTAAGGTAGTACAAAGAACCATTTGAGGATAGGTTGCTGACATTATGTCCCATCACTGCTGAATATTTTAGTGTGTATTTCTTAAAGAAAATGATATGCTTGTATGTACATAACCACAATACAACTATCAGAATTAGCAAATTATTATTAGAAAATAATATTACTACCATCCATCCATAGACCCCATTAAATTTTGCAAATATCCTATTAATGTCCTATACAGCAAAAGGATCCGGGATCATGTTTTGTATTTAGTTGTCGTGTCTTTTTAATTTCCTTAAGACTGAAATAGTTTCCAGTGTCCTTGACTTTCATGACCTTGACATTTTAGAAGATTATAGACCACTTATTTTGCAAAATGTCTACCGATTTGGCTCTGTCTTGATGTTTCCTGATGATTAGATTCTGGATATACATCTCTGTCAGGAATGCCACAGGAGTGATGCTCTGTTCATCTGTTTTCATAGTGTATTAGTTTACTTGGTTGTCATAACAAAATACCACAGACTGAGTGGCTCATAGTTCTGGAGTCTGAAAGACCAAGGTCAAGCTTCTGGCTGATTCAGTTTCTGGTGAGAGATCTCTTCCTGGCTTGCAGATGGCTGCTTCCTCACTGTATCCTCATATTGTGGAGAGAGAGAACCCTGCTCTCTCTTTCTTTTCTTGTAAGGACACCAACCCTGTTGAGTTGGGGCCTCACCCTTATGACCTTATTTAACTTTTATCACTTCCTTAAGGCCTTGTCCCCAAGTACAGTCATATTGGGTGTTAGTCTTCAACATATGAATTTTGTTGGTGGGGGTTGGGAGAGGCAAAACAATTCAATCAATGACACCCGGCTTCAACATTTCTCCCCTAAACTATTGCATTAGCCTCTTACCTGGTCTCCCTGCCACCCAGCAGTCCATAACACATACTATCAAGTGGTATATGATTTTGACATGTCCCATTACTGGCTTTGTAAACATATCACTGGCGATGCTTAAGTTTTCCACTATAAGATTCTTTCTTCTTTTGTAATTAATAAGTATTTTGGGGGGAGGTACTTGGAAACTATGCAAATACCCCACTCCTCATCAAATACTTTTATCACCTACTGATGTTTCTTGGTTGAATTAATTATTACTATTATGGTTTCCACATGCTGATTTTCTAATTCTATCATTGTACATTTATTAGTTCATATGCTACTTTAAAGAAAAGCTTCATTTCCCCTCAGTTATTTATTCTTTATTTGCAGAAGAATAGACTCATGGATTCTATTTTATTCAATGGACATAATCTGTTAGTATCATTATTTTACTGATTCTCAAATTACCTTTCATTTGGTCTTTCCATGAAGGAGTAATTGATACTGGACTAGTTCTTCCACCATAAACAACTAGAATACTAGACAAAGCATATAAAACAACATTTTAAGATACTTGATAATAGGCAGAACAGGCTGTGATCATTGGAAGAAGTGAAACAGCATGAGACCAATAATTACCTCAGCTTTCTTCCTGGAGGAGTTTTATGACCCTGATGCAGGAAAGGGGAGCTCAAGCTGAGCACAGCAGAGTTGGTGAGGTAAGGCAACAAAAATTAGAGTTTAAGGAGGGCTGAGATGGTTGGGATTTGTGGAACAGAGTATCAGAGAAAAGATACTGCATAGAGAATGAGCTCCAGAATACACAGATAACTAGAGTCCCAGAAAGAGAGGAGGGAGACAATGGGGCAGAAAAAAAAATTGTGAAAATAATAGTAAAAATTCTCCCAATTTGGTGAAAATATGAAGTCACATATTAATGAATCTCAATTAATCCCAAGCAAAAAAAAAAAAAAGCCCACCAAGGCCCTTTACAATCAAATTTCTCAAAACCAAAGACAAAGCTAAAAATCCTAAAAGTCACCAGAGGAAAAACAAATATTAAATATGGGAAAACAGAGATTAAAAAATGGCCTCTGGCTTCTCTTAGAAACAATACAAGTCAGATGATATTATAATGACCTCTTTAAAGCATTGAAAGGCAAAACCCCATAAAAGCCTGGCCACCTAGAATTTTACATCCAGCAAAAATATGCTTTAAAGTGAAGGTAAAATAGAGACATTTTAATATAGACAAAAGCTGAGAAAATTTGTCACCAGCTAACTTGTATTCACTACAGTAAATGTGGAACCAAAATTTCAGACTGAAGGAAAATGATTCTTTGTGGAAGCACAGATCTATGGAAAGGAATGAAGAGATTCAGAAATGTCAAATACATATGTGTGTGTGTATATATATATCATACCTGATATATATATACATTTTTTCTTAAAAATGTAAATGAGAATATATGTGTATGTATATATATATATATATATATATATATATATATATATAAAGATAATTGTTTAAATAAAAATGACAATATACTGTGGGACTTATATATAGAAGTGAAGTTTATGGCAACAATAGCAAGAAAGCAGGAGGGGCTATATTAATATCAGACAAAGTGGGCTTCAAGAAAAGGTATATTGCTGAAGATGAGGGACATTTGTAAATTATAAATGGCCAGTTTTCAGGAAGATGTAACAATTCTAATGTATACAGACCTAATAGTAGAATTTTCAACTACATGAAGAAGAAATGGACAAAATTGAAATAAGAAATAGACAATCTCTAACTTCAGTTGAAGACTTTCAACATTTTTCTCTCCATAATTGATAGAACAGAAAAATAAATCAGTAAGTAAAAAAAGATTTGAACAACACCATCAACGTACTTGACTTAATTGGCATTTATAGACTACTCCACACAAGTGGAGAAAAAAAAACACATTCTTTTTAAGTGGATCACTCATTATGATAGCCCATGTGTTAGGCCATAAAATAAGTCTCAATAAATCTAAAAACATTACCATCAACAGAGTATGTTCTCTGACCACAGCCACACTAAATGAGAACACAATTATAAAAATTAATCTGGAAAATCTCCAAATACTTGGAAATTGAACAACACACTTCAAAATAACCCATGGGTTAAGGAAGAATAATAAGGAAATTAGACAATATTTTACATGGAAGTGAATTAAAAACAAACACATGAAAATTTGTGATGTCCATTTTTTAGAGGGAAATGTTTATCTTTAAGTATTTATATTAGAAAAGAAGAAAGGTTTAAAAGACATAATGTATTAAATTAGGAGAAGAAGAGCATCTTAATAAATTAGGAGAAGAAGAGCAATTAAAACCCAAAGTACAAAGAAAGAGGGAAATAAAAAGATGTGAGCAGCAATCAATTAAGTGGCAAATGGAAAAATAATGGAGAAATAAAAAAACCCTAAAGTTTATTCTTTAAAGAGTTTGAGAGTTTGAGAAACCTCTGGATTGATGGATCAAAACAGGGTATGCATGAATGTTTACCAATACCAGGAAGAAAATAGGGGCTATCACTACAGATTCTGCAGACATTAAAGGGATACTAAAGAACTCTCATGAAAATCTTTATGCCAATAGTTTCAATAACTTACAGTGAAAAAATTCCTTGAAAGACACAATTTATCAAAATAGACACAAGAAAAAATAGAAAATATTAATAATCATATATCTAAAATTGAATTAATAATTAAAAACCTTCCCAGTGGAGCTTCATATCCAGATGGCTTAACTGGTGAATTCTACCAAACATCTAATGAAGAAATAATACCAACATTATTTTCAGAGAACAGAGGAAAAGTTAACATTTCTTAACTGATCGGTGGTGCAGTGATACAAGGACAATATGAAAAAAGTACAGACTAATTTACCTTCTGAATATTGAGGGGAAAAATCCTTAACAGCATATTATCAAATCCAATCCAGAAATATTAACAGGATACTGTTAATACATAAATTTGGTTTGACATTCAAGAAACAATCAATGTAAATCACAGTCTTACCAGTAAAAAGTAGGAAAATGATATGATTATTTCAATAGATACATAAAAATCATTTGACAATATTTGGCATGCATAGATTATAAAAACTAAGAAAGCTAGAAGTAGAAGGAAGCTTTCTCAACATCATAAAAGGATCTATGAAAAACACAAAGCTAACACCATACTTAACTGTGAAAGAATAAATGCTTTTCACCTAAGATAAGGCAAAAGCAAAACTGACCATTTTTAATAATTTGTTTCACTGGTTAGAAGTCCCAGCCAGTACAATAAAGCAAGAAAAAGAAATAAAAGCAATAAAGATTGGAAATGAAGATATAAAACCATCTTTTGCAGATAACATAGTTATGGGCATAGAAATCCTAAGGAATCTGCAAAAATACTACCAAGTGAATAATTTTGCAAGATTACTTGATACAGGGTCAATATGCAAAAGTGTACTGTTTTTCTATATGCTAGGAAGAATAATTGGAAACATACAATAGGAATAAATTTAACAAAAGTGACACTGAAAACTACAAAACATTTCTGAAGGAAATTAAAGAAGACCTAAATATATGGAGAGATATATTAAATAATAGAGAGATACATTGCAAGACTCAATGTTGTTAAGCTATCTGAAACATTTTTTATGCAATACTTCAGACACTAAATGTGTAGGGTTTTTCCACAGCAATTCTCCCTCACCAGCCAGGTGTCCAAAAATTCAATTTAGCTCTGACACCGACTCCTGTAGTTAGTACAGACCCCACAGTTTAAAGGCTCAGTCTTATGACTGTTTTCCCCCAAGATGTCAGCCACAAATGGGATACTCAGGTTACCCACATTTCTGCCTGGCTGACAACAGATTTGGGGGTTCCTGTGACCTCAGGTTTGATAATTTGGTAGACTGGATTACAGAATTCAGGAAAAAAAATTACTTATGTTACTGGTCTATTGGAAAGAATACTACTCAGGAACAGTAAAATGGAAGAGATGCATTAGGGTAAGGTATGTGGGAGGGGTACAGAGCTTCCATACCCTCCCCAGGTGCACCCACCCTCCCAGCACATTGATGTTTTCACCAACCCAGAGGCCCTCCAAAAACTCTTGTTCAAGAGTTTTTACAGGGCTCAGTCTCCAGCCTTCTTTCCTTTCCCCAGAGGTTGGTAGGAGAGGCTGAAATTCCCAGCCCTCTAATCACTTTTTCTTTCTCATGACCAGTCCCAACCTGAGACTGTCCACCCTAAGTTACTTCATTAGCATAAACTCAGGCTTTGGACACCAAAAGACACTCTCAATAATCAGGAAATTCCAAGGATGTAGCAGCTCTGTGTCAGAAACCAAGGATAAAGACCAAATATATTTCTTTTTATTACACAGTATCATTTCTATCTAAATGAATTCAATATATCAGTAGGTCCTTGGGATAAATTGACAAACATTATAAAATTTATATGGAAATACAGAAGACCTAGGGCAGCCAAAATAATTTTTAAAAAGTAGAGAAAATTTGGAGGGCCTGTGATACTTAATTCCAATATTTATAATACAAAACCACTATATTCATGTCAGCATATGAATGGACATATAGATTAATGGACCACAATCATATATATATGATAAACTGATTGTTATCAATGGCAAAGGTAATGTCATGGGAAGGTGATAGTCTTTTTAGCAAATGATACAGGAACAACTGAATATCCACATGGAAAAAATAAAGCTTGACTGCATCTCACAACACTCACAGTAGTGAACTTTAAGTAGATTATATGCTTTAGCACAAAGACTCAAATTATAAAACTTCTGAAGAAAACATAGGACAATGTATTTCTGACCTTGGAGTAGGCAGTTGGCAGAAAATATTTGCAATATATATATTTGGCAAAGAACTTGTATCCAGAAGGATTCTTATACATCACTAATAAGATGAGCAATCTGAGTAATATGTACAAAAATTTGGGCACTACAAAAAGGCTATATGCATGGCCAAAAAGGTCACGAAAAGATGCTCAACACCATGAGCTACTAGGAAATTCACATTAAAACCACAATGAGATTCCACTATACACCTACCAGAATGGCTAAGACAAAAAACGCCCATCATAACAAATGTGGGTGAGAAGGTGGAACAACTGAGACCCTCAAACATCGCTGCTGGGAATGTGGAATGGTACAATCATTTTGGAAAAAGAGTACAAAGATGTATTACAAAGTTAGATATAATCTTATCATGCAACCCAGGAATTCCTCTTCTAGGTATAACCTTAGAGAAATGAATACATATATCTACATGAAGACTTGCATATGAACATCCAAACAAACTTTATTCAGAATCTTTGGAAACTAGAAGCAATATAAATGTCCATCAATAGGTGAACAGAGAAACCAATTGTAGGTTTTATGAAGTAGAAAACTACTCAGCACTAAAAATGAACAAATTCCAGATATGCACAGCAATATGGGTGAATCCCAAACACTTTATGTTATAGCCAAAGAAGGCAGATGCCAAAGAATGCATATTATATGCTTCTATTTATATGAAGTTCTAGGAAAGGCAAAATGAATCTATAGCAACACACATCAGATCAGTGGCTGCCTCTGGAGGGACGAATTAGGGAAGGACCTGAGAGAATTTTTTGGATGATGGGAATGTTCTGTAGCTTGCTTAAAGTGGTGGTCCCATGGTTGTATATATGTATGTATTTGTCAAAACTCATTGACTTGAACTTAATTAAAATAGATGTATTTCATTTTATATAAATTATATCAGAATAAGTTGATTAAGGAATTAAAAAAATTTTGGCCAGCGTGCACATCTCGATCTCTGTTCTTACATTGTTCTTTGACTACTTCCTCACTTCCTGGTACAAAACATTCCAGGTACATCTTGTACTTTCCTTGTCCCACCCCTGGAATCACAATTCTCTTTCCTTTGAGTGGTGCATGGTATTTAGAACCCAAAATCTGGGCACTAAATGTGCTCATTGCTCTTGGGTGTCACTGCTTTCAGGTCCACTCACTGGACACATGCAAACCGATGTTCATGTCTGTAGTTCTATCTATCTGTATATTGGAAACTGTGAGTTCAGACCAACACTTCCAATTCTAATCCAATCTATTTTATGCCAGACCCTCACTCTCATGGCTTCTCTTTATGAGACCTGAAGCTGATAAACGAATTAGCTGTTTCTTCTTCTACGTGCCACCTGCTATCAAGTTCCCACTCATGACATTCATCAGAGTTCTCCTGGTGAGACAATCCCTTCAGTATTCTCTACATTTTCCTGGGGTTCTTATACCTAAAGATACACTCTCTGCTCTTGATTTCTATGTCAGTTATGGTTCTTTGTTTTCAAATCACATATCAAATTATGATGAACTTGGGCAAAAAGTGTTTATTGGAAGGCCCAGTGGCTCACAGAATCTAAAGGAAAGCTGAAGAATCAAAATCAGAAACAATGAAGAACTAGAAAAATTCTAGGGATATAAGGCAGAACCAAAGAGCCTTCTCATCACAGCACTGCCACTGGGATAGACCAGGGGCTGCTGTTCTTCACCTGAGTCCCTCCACTTGACAGGTCCCCTCAGGTGAGGGTCTGATGGCCTGTCTTGGGGTTGTACCCTTTTCTTTGCTGGATGAGGTCAGGCCACCCTGACTGGTTACCTACCACACTATGTCATGGAAGGGGGGCACAGAATGGGAGGAAGAGTGGGTATCTTATGGGCAAAATGACAGATACCCATGAGGCAAACTCTTTCACTTCCTGTGCCCAGGGCCAGGGATGAGCTTTGAATTGCTGGCTCAGTGTCAACCTTCAGGTCTCACATCAAATTCCATTTCCTCAGAAGGGCCGTCCTCAGCTGTCTTACCTAAAGACGGCCTCATTCAAGTGCCCTCTTTTGCAGCACTCTGTTTATTTCCCCAGAAATAATGTTCCTCTCCACTTGTCTTGCTGCTTTACCTCTGCACAGAAGCCCTTCCCCTTTGAGACTGCAAACTCTCACATCTTCTGGTTCATCTATGTATTCCTAAAGCCCAGAGAGCTATGATTGGCATATAGTAGACGGTCAGTGGATAACTATTTTGAACAAGCAAACCTTGAGTAAGTGAAGAGGTGAGTGTTCAGGGTCAGATTACCTCTGGTGGCAGAGCTAGGCTTCTTTCCCAGGTAGTTGTGACCCCAATGTGTCCATGCTTTTCTAACTGCATGCTGACTCCTGTCTACTGAAAGGACAGACAAAGCAAAACACAACAAGAAGCCACAAGAATGGGACAGACCAAATTCTCTCTCCCCAGGAAATACACATTTACGATTTGAAAGCAAGTGGCATGGCTGGCTCTGGCTCAAAGGGTTAAACAAGAACGGCCGAGGGAAGCCAGTCAAACTTGTTTTTTGTTTTTTTTTTTCTATTTTTGAAGAGGCCTAAGTTTGCAGTCTGCAGACCTATCTGCAGGGCTGGCGGGATTGCTGTGAAAAGAAACTGGAGAAGCTTGCTGACAAAAGACTGAAATCCTGGTATCTCTTTTGTTTTCACCCAAGTCTGCGGCCACTGACATTCCTCTTTTACACCACGGGTGGATAATAAGCCCCCTTCTCAGGAATCGAAATGCTCTTATACATTTTAATGTGACCTTAGCGAGCGCTTTTCAGAAATCACAGGCCCATCTGACTACACTTGAGGTTGAATTGAGCTAATGGTATTCACCTCATCTTTAGATGCAAAATTGGAAGATAAAAAGACCTTGCTGTGAAAAGAGGGGGGGACGTAGAGGGTGGACGGGTTGTGGGGGGCGGGAGGGGAAAGAAGATTAGCGATACTGCTTAAAAATCTAGTGATTGCGTGTTGATAACGAAATGTCTCCTCTTTCTAAAAATCTCCCATGGGCTCCAGAGATGGCCTTATGCTTTTATTTTTAATGATAGAATCTTTTTATTCCTGGGCTAGGGAAATTTGGTGTTTGCTGCATATGTGGCCAGGAGATACATTGACCTTTAGCAAATCTTATTTTTTAAAAAATCAGATGGAACAGTTATTGCAATATTCCAGCCCTGTAAAGTGAAAGAGAAAGAGAGAGAGAGAGAAGGTTTCCTTCCTCTGTAATCAGACATGGATTAAATTTATTAAAGATGCTGTACCTTCTTTTAAATGACTTGCAACCATCTTTCTGCATTATAAGGAGCTAGTTGGAGACATGGCACCTTTCTGATTTTGTCTTAAGATCACAGAGAAAAGTCTTAAAATGGAAGGAAACCTGGTTCCTTTCTGCTGCTCTTTGGCTAAGATGTGGTTCTCATACACGCACCCGATGCATGCAGGGCCCTAAGGAGGTGTGAAGAGGGGTGAGGGGGAATGAGAGGGAGGGGGCACAGGGTGTGGTCAGGAGAGAAGCTGGGAAGGAGCCCCTATAACTCAGACAAAACACGCATTCCCCCAAGACAGGCTCATTTCCAGTTTGGACGTGCCTGCCTTCTGTCTAGGGCCGGTTGGGTGCCTCCTGCCACCAGGCTCAGCAGCCTCCAGGCTGCAAGGGCCCGTCGGGCAATCCATCACGAAACACACCTGGTCTGCCCAAAGGGGACAGCAGGTAGGGAGGGGCGGGCTGAGCAGGTTGGGGGTGGGGAGCGGACGGCAGGGAGAGCGGGGCCCAGGTTGATTCGTGAGGCTCTGCCTCTCTCAGACGGGACCTCAGGCCTCCGGGTGTATCCATCCAAGGGGTGTACATAATTTATCAATGTGGAAAGGGTGACAGATTGGGATGGTCTGGCCTTTTGACTTTGTAGCTTCTGTCTGTATTTATAGAATTGGACACTTGGGCCTTGAGGCCACAGCATTCTAACTTTAAAATTGAGCGTGCTGACTCACATACAGGTGGTGAATGGGGTTTTTATTATGACTTAAACTTTTTTTTTTTTAAGATACGACCATCTTGTTCACTTGCACTCATTGCAACCATTACGTTGCTTTAGGGAAACCCTTCTTTTTGGGAGCAATGGCCCACACTGTGTCTTCATAAAGGTTGTACCTGGAAAAGGGAAATTCTGCAGTTGGTTTCTAGTTCCAGTAGAATTTTATGGGGCTCCCCGTTTAGGAAGAGAAGGCGGCACTCCAGGGCCACTGTGTCGAGACATAATCATAGCAGAAGGTTGGATATAACAAGATGCCTTAAAGCCAGAATTTACAGGTTCAAAATTTACCCACGTTGACCCACTTTTGTTTCATTAGCTGAGATACATATATAGGAAAACCTATAGTCCTCCTCTTCCCTTAGCTTGGAATTCATTCATTCTTAAGGAAATTCCAGGCTAGGAGATGCTTTTGCAGTAGATGTAATGTTGGGGGGGGCGTGGGGAGGGCTGCACAACTCAGAGAAGACAAGTAGTGATTCTATAGCATCTCACTACGCTGATGGACTGTAATAGGGTTGGTGGGGGGGACCTGATGAAGGGGGTAGTTTAATCACCATAATATTGCACATGTAATTGTAGATTAATGATACCAAAATAAATTATTAAAGAAACAAGAGATGCTTTTGCCTAAAATCTTTGGGTACTTAACATATTTGTTGAATGAAGTTCATGTGTGAATTTACCTAAGCGGAGTCTAGGAAGTGAGAGTCAGGCTGGGCCTGGGCGTTATGTAAATGTCCAGAATGAAAGAATGGGCCACTTTCTGAATGAGCGAACAGGTGAGCCAGTGAATTATAGGTCACAGGGAAAGGGAGCTGGGCAGAGGAGGTGGTTCTTGACCAGGTTTTCAGTGACTGAGCGAGCACCCGGCCGGTGTCCCCAGCCTGTGGTGAGCTGCAGGGATGTATTATTGAATGAATGGGCAGTCTCCTTTCCCTATGACAAGTCCAGGAGGTGTCGGGTGGGGGGCGATTTTTACTGACGACTTCCTACCGCGGAGAAGACCGAGTCTCAGAGATGAGTTTTCAGCAGAGCTCCCGTATGGTGGAGCTAAGCCACGGCAAGGTCTGTCTGACTCGAGTTGCGTGATCGCTCCTTTGTTCTGCTGTCCCCTTCGGAGCCCTTGTCCTCAGGGCTTGGCCATGGTGGAAGGACAGGCTGGCTCCCTGCCCGAACAGCACACCTGTAGCGCTCACCAGCCGGCTCAGCGCTGGGAACCTTCTCAATAAGTGAGAGGTCCCACCCCTGTCCCCCAGGGCCTGAACACTTTCTTTCCATTGCGTGCTGAAAGCCCGGGGGAGCTGGCACTGCTTCCCAACCTTGTCCTGACCGGTCCTCAAAAATGCAATCCTGGACAGGCAGAGGCCGGGGAGGGGCACTTGGTCAATTCCTGGGACTGGAGCCACCTGGCCTGAAGAATCCTCTGGGTTTGGAGACTCCTGCCAGGGCCTCTGAGATACTGTCCCCGCCCCGCCTGACCTGGCCTGACCACCTCGGTGAGGTGGGGTGGGCGGGGAGCAGGGCGGGGCTGTGCCGAGCTGTGTCATCTGCGGGGGCTGACTTCTCAAACCGCAGGAATGTGCTGACAGTTCGGATCGTGCAGTCCCCCGAACCTTCGCTGGCAATTCCCAGTTTAGATATGTCCCAAGTGTCCAGTAGAAGGACGGTCGATTCTTCATGCACCATGGCTCCTTCTAAGTCACTCTTAGTAAGGTTGCCTTCGGGGAAGAAGAGGACCGCAGGGGCCACAGTGAATGCACTTGGGCTTCTGAATCTGCTGCCCCATGTTCAAACTGTGTGACCTTGGCCAGTTGACCACCCCTCTCTGAGCCTTAGCTTCCTCTTTCTCCTGGGGGTGTTGAGGAGGCCTGACTACAGGGTCCTCTGAGTAGAGATGCTTATGTGAATGGCTAGTCAAGATGTGTGGCTCTTTTTATTTTCAGAATTCTATGTTCAGCAATGAAAACAAAGGAAGAGGAGGAAGAGGAGAAAAGTATAATAGGCAACATTTCTTGAGTTCTTACTATGTACTAGCCTAAGCTCTAAGCCCTTTACAAAACTACCTTGTAAAATCCTGAGATTATGATTATTGTCTCCACTTTCCAGTTAAAGGAATGGGCTTAGTGAGGTGAGGTGACTTGCCTGGGGTCCTGCAGTAAAGGGAGTGCTGGATTTCCAATGCCACCCCTGAATCTGTGTCTACCAGGTGTCCACGTGGAGAGGACACTAGGACCCCACCTTAGTGCCCTGTGCCCAGTGGACAGAATCAGCTCTGGGGTACACTGGGCATGGCATCTTTGCCCAGGGCAGTGCCTCCTCTTGAACACTGATGGGGCACTTAATATCTTGGGTGGGAGGGCGCATGACAGTGCAGGGCCCCAGCAGCCACGAGGTCTCATATGCTCTCAGAGAGATTTCACTGTGAGGTACATTCATGCTGGGCAATCCACTTCAGTCGTAGCCCTAGTGAAAGAGGATCTCTCTGTATTTTGCCATAAATATTTGCAGTGGAAATCACCTTTGAAGATAAAGAGTTGGGTGAGAGGCAAAGCCTGCCCTGGCCACATGACCTGTAGTGGGGAATGCTGACCAGGGACAAGGAGCAAGACCGTGCAACCTCTGGGTAGACAGAGCAGCTGAGCGGATTTGGGGGGACATGGTGAAGCATTGCCAACCTTGGCTGTCAGCAAATAGGGAAGCTGCCGTGACTGAACAGACTGAATGTCCTGATTGAATGCTCAGACTTTGGAGAATGGGCTGGACTCCTGACATGACTATTCACTAGCTCTGATTTTGGCCAAGTCACTGAACCTCTCTGAACCTTCTTTTTTTCTCATCTGTAAAATGGGAAACAAAGTAAACTTCCTCACACAGAGATCAGGTTTAACTAAGTTCACAGAGAAAGTACTGGATGTCTCCATATGTTTTCTGAAACAGCTTTACTGAGATATAATTCACCTACCTTACAATTCATCCATTTAAAGTTTAGAACTCGATAACTTTTAGTATGGTCACAGGTAGGTACAACTATCGCCACCGTCAATTAGAACATTTTCATCACCTCCAAGTGAAGCCCTTTAGCTATCATCCACTCCCACCTTGCTGTTCTCCCCACTCCTGGCAACCTCTAAGTACCTTCCTTTTTAGATTTCTCTATTATGGACTTTTCCATGTAAATGGAAACATATATGTAGTCTTTTGTGGCTGGCTTCTTTCACTTAGCATTATGTTTTCAAAGTTCCTCTGTGTTATAGAAGGAGTCAGAGCTTCATTCCTTTGCATGGCTGAATAATATTCCACTGTGTGGATAGACCACATTTTATTTATCCATCCATCCATCAGTTGATGGATATTTGGATTGTTTCTGTTTTTTGACTATTAGGAATAGTGCTGTTGTGAACATTCGTTTTCGTGGATGTATGTTTTCATACATACCTAAGAGTAAAATTGCCAGGTCATATGGTAACTCTGCGTTTAACAGTCTGAGGAACTGCCAGACTATTTTCCAAAGTGGTCCCATCATTTTACATTCCTACCAGCTATGTCTCAGGGTTCGCCATATAGTTTCCAGATGAATCTTTCCGCATCCCCACGACAGCTGCCAACAGGAATCAGAAATCCACAATGCTTCTCGATGCCCACAACATCAAGCGCCATCTCTTGATCCCCAACAGTGTGGGTTTCACCGGTTCATCCAGCCACACTTCCTCCCTCAGGGTCCTCCTCTCCGTCGACCTTCCGCACTCAATGGGCTTTCTCTCTGAAGGAGCCTTCCCCTCCACTTCCGGGCTTCCCAAACCTGCCTGTCCACCTGGCTTGTTCCTTCCCAGATTCCCACGGTGACTTCCATGTCTGACTTCCTTGGACCTTTGTCTTCCCCCTTGCTGTATTCCTCATGGCACCCACACGGCAGGCTACAGGAGTCCAGGCCAGCTGGGGAGGTAGAGAACACCTGCATCTGGGCTCAGAGGGACCAGGATTCCCATCTTGGCACTGAATCTATAGCTGTGAGATACTAGACAAGCTCAGCTCCATCCTGCATGTCAGTGTCTGCATCCAAAACCAAGTAGCAATGACAAAAAATGGGGTAATTACACCTTTCTCTTCTGTCTGGTAGTAAATACTTGTTGAGTGTGTGAATAAATGAGACCAGGATGCAATAGGTAAGAAAAGGTGGTGCTTGGTAACTCCCTGCGGGCAACCTGGTTCTGTATGTTTCATGAAATATTTTCCTTTATTCCTGCAGTGGTCTTCTGTGCGGACACTATATATAACACCCATTTCACAGATGTCAAAACCAAGGCTCCAACTTCTGTTGCCAAGTCCTACATCTACATCTACAGAAAGAGTTTAGAAAAATGCATGCCAGAATTAGCCAAAATTAAGAGATATGAAGGTCATATTTCCTAAAATATATCTCTAGAACTTGAGTCCCACAAGACGTCATGGGCAAAAAGAGTTGCAGGTCAAATGAGACTGAGAAACACTCCGTGGGGGGCACCCTCTCCCGGGACTCTCCCAGAGACCGCCCCTGGGTACTGCTGTGGACAGGGCAGCAGGTGACACTGTCTGAGAAGGCTCCGGTGTGGTCCCTGTCCTCTTTCCTTCAAGCAGGGGAAGTGGCCGTGGCTGAGGAGTTAGCTTGTTTTGGGGTTGGAGTAGGAGACAGCTCTTTCTGGCAATGTGATTCCCCACTTTAGCACATCCTGATCTGGGCAGGACAGACAGCCATCCTTCTGGGCCTGCAGCTTCTTATCTACAGGGCAGAAGGGGCAGCCGGGGAGGAGCCAGATGGCCTGCTGGTCGCCCTTCCTTCCCCCACCCTGACTGCAGAGCTGAGTTCTCAGGCACCACCAGATTGCTGAAGCTTCGCCCAAGGCCTTTCACTCCAAGCAGCTGGGCCCGCAGGGGTGTGGTTTTGCTCTGGATTTCATGTCGCCCTCCTCCCACCTACACCCCACCCTGGGTGCAGAATCACACAGATCACTGAACGGAGAAGGGCAGGCTTCCCCCCCACCTGCGACCCCTGCCTGCTGGGGCCTCCGTGAGCTTCAGTCTTGGTCCCCAGGAATACACTGTGGCCCAGTCAGGCACCAGGCTCCTCTGAGGAGAAACAGTGAGAGAGAAGCAGCCCTTGTTGAACACCTACTATGTGCCGGCACATACACAAGTGTTGACTTGTTCCGTTCAAGGATTTTAGTCACATTCCGAAGATGACGGTGCTCAAGTTCAGGGAGACAAAGTGATCCCGCCAGGTCGGACCCTGATGGTGTTGGGCTCAGAACAAGGGCTTCCTGTCTGCCAAGTGCACGCCCCTTCCACACCCTGTTCCGCCAGGACGAAGCGGCCTTCATCAACCTCCCTCTTCACTCTAAGGACCAGAAGTCGAGGTCCTTCCCAGCGGATGCACCTTGAATGAGAGGAGCAGCTCTGCCGACCTCCAGGCTGAAAGCATGTCCCCCAAGGTGCTCCAGGGGTCTTGATGCCTCACAGCCACCCAGGACTCTCCATATACCACTGGTCCCTTCGGCTCCCCGCTGGGCCAAGAAATCAGGAAACTTCCAGAGGCGCAGCAAGCGTTTCCCACTCTGTCCCAACTACTGAAATCGAGGTCACCGAAGACTCCTTTATTCCTCATCTACGTACAAGAAATCACAGGGCCCTCAGGGGCTCGATATTATGGTGGCAAAATACCCATGAACTAAGGCTCATCATTTTAACCATTCTAAGTATACAATTCAATTCAGTGACATCAAATACATTCACACTACCCTGTAACCCAGCACTGTTTACCCCCAAAACTTCATCCCCAACAGAAGCTCAGTGCCTATGAGCAGTAAGTCGCTACTCACTGCCCCGAGCCCCAGAGATAATTCTCATTTAGACAATGTCCGCCATCCCTGCCGCTCAACCCTATCCTTCTTTGGGAATATTTTTAAATAAACACCACAGCACACATGGAATCAGGCTGAGCACAGGAAACTGCCCAGATTGTTCTGGTCTCTGAAGCCTAATTAGGACAGTGGAAAACTACAAGACAAAGATTCCAAAAGGCCAGAACCGGGGTGACTTGAAGTCACCTGCCTCCTGGAGGGTGGGGCGTGGGGCCCGCCCCAGGAGATGGAAACCTGGACAGACGTTTGTTTTTGAAACGTCTGGGCTGGGCTTGGCCTCCTGGCTTCCCTGGACGCAGCCTGTCTCCCTTCGCCGCACAGACCGTGAACTATTCTCTCTCGCTCTCTGTTCCAGCTGCCTCCTAGGCCCAACGACCAGCAGCTCCTCCCGTGAGCTGGCGTGCGGATGTGGGGTGGTGGAAGCAGGGCTGTGCGGCAGGGGCAGCTGGCTGGTGGGTTTGCTGGTTTTGATCCTAGGCTGTAGTTTGGCTAAAAATAAGGAAGAAGAAGAAGAAGAAGAAAGACTCAGATATCAACAAAAGGGGAATAAAAGTACTTTGGACCTTGGAGTGCGACCTGGACTTGAGTTTACACTTTTCTAGCTGTGTTACCTGCGACAGGAGCTTCAAACCTTTGAGACTCAGTTTCCAACTTGGTAAGAGAGGATAGCTTGGGTCCCTCAGCCTCATTTCTTTATTCTGCTGGAGCAGGAACAAGGTCAAGGGCCTTGGCAGTGTTGTCTTTTGACTCTCCGTGGGCTCTGTCCAACTGAAAACTCCTGTTCACACTGCAGACCCCAGTTTTCATTGCCCTTTCCCTGTGAGACCCACCCAGGAGTTAATTACTCCTGTCTTCACTCTGTTTCAGCCCTTCAGACAGTTTTCTGTATTACTCACAACCTCCTTCTGTAATTGGTATTTATACTCCTCTGCTGGGCTGAGCTTCTCCAGGGTGGGGACTTTGCTGATTCATTCTGGTGTCCAGGATGCAAAATGTGCCTGATGAAAATGAGGTCCTCTCTGCATTCTGATAACCCTGAGGTCTATATCCCCTCTGCTGGGTACATGGGAACAGCATAGGAATGTCGTGCATGCTCCCGGGCAGAGAGGGGCTCTCCCCTTCCTCCCATGAGTGAGGCCCATCTCCATGTGCTGGAAGCACTAAATAGGCCCTTGAAGCCTTACACTTTGGGGGACCTTGAAAGGAAGGCCCAGGGCACTGACTGGCCACAGGTTGCCACAGAAGGACTTCCGTGAGTGGGGCCTGTCCTCTCCCAGGATTTGGGGAAGCTGCTATAGGCCACCTGCACAGGGTGGGGCATTTCAGCCCCGGAGGCTGACTCCTCCAGAGGTGCGCTCCTGCCACTTCTCCACTCCTGTTTAGTACCTGGCTGGGCCCAACCTCTCAGATCTGTTTGTTAAAAATAATTATTTGCTTAAAACATGTGAAGTGATCCTGTAATTTTAATTGGTTTAATTTTAATTTTAAACGACGGGTCTTCAACCTCTAATCACTTTGAAACTGAAGTGCTTTTCACCAAATGTGAAGTGCTTTAGGGTTGGAAATGATTATGTGTGGTTCAGAGTGAAAGGGATAAGAGAGAGGGAGAGAGAGAGAAAGAAAGAGGCAGGGATGGGGAGAGAGAACAAGATGCAGAACGGAAGGTCAGGGAAAAAGAATGTGAGCGACTCAGGATCAGGTTGGAAAAACATTCTTGAAGGCAGAGCACAGGCAGGGAAAAACTCAGCCCTTCAGTGGATCTAACCTGAGATGAGGCGCTGATCCCCACAGCCCGGATTGTTCAAATTCACAATTTGCTTTTCATAGTGACACAGTCTTGCAGCTTCAGTGAGATTTAAAATAACTTCTCATTAGGTTTTCTGATTGCAAATTCTGATAAGCCCTCTGAAGTTGAATTCTGTGCATCCCCGGAGCCCTGGGCACATGCCTGCTCTGCCCCCGGGGGTTACCCATCACCAGCCACAGAGCAGCTTGGACAGTTGGGCAGAAGGGTGAGCTGGTTGGTGAAGATTCATCAGTCTGAGCTTAGTCTGCAGGCCTGCAGAGCTGAGGTTCTGGGGAGGCATGTGGCTCCAGCGCAAGGGAGCAGGGCAGGGCGTGTGTGTGCGTACACTCAAGCGTCTGTATGTGTGTGTGTTTGTACGTGTACTGGGAGTGAGTTGCTGGAAACACCTGGCTGCTGCTGCCCAGGCCCAATGTTGCTGGGAAACCTGAGAAGCCCACATGGCTGCTGGGCACCTTGAAACTCAGAAGATCCTGGCCGGGCGCATGGCTGGGGATGGGGTCCGGCAGCTGGGGTGGGGTGGGCAGCCTGCAGCTGCTGCCCCGTCTCCCTGTCATTCTTTCTCCCTGCATTGCAGTGCCCAGAGAGCATGAGAGATGAGCCTGAATTTCCACAGGCCTGACTTCGGACCTTGGAGTGCTACCTGGACTTGAGCTTACAGTTTTCCAGCTGTGTTACCTGCGACAGGAGCTGCTGTAATTTTGGGCTGGTTAATTCGACTTTCCTAGTATCGTTGGCTCTTCTGTAACTAAGAAATGAGCTTTAGAGGCAGGGTTTCTCCAGCCAGCCCCACCTCTTGGGCCTTGGATGGGTCCTGTGCTTGCGTCCCCAGGTCTTGCTCTGTGGGAACGGAATGTGTAATCCGCACATTCCCGGTCATAGCGCCCCAGCAGACTGAGCCCCTCCACGGTAGGCCTGGGTCCACCCGAAGTCTGTGTCCCCAGCACCTACCACAGGGCCAGGAGCTGAGCACGGTTCAGATTGGAGGCTTCTCGAAGGTGGCAGTGGGATGCAGGCGAAAGACCGTGTTGTTTGGGCCAGACAGACTGGGGTTTGATGCTAAGCTGTGCCGTTTACTGCCCCCAAAGTCTGTCCACCAGTTTGATCCCTAATTTCATCTACTGTCAAAGTGGAGTCAGCCTCACAGGACCCCCAAAACAACTTCCAGGTGGATTGTCACCTTCATGGGAGCAGACACACTTCAACACATTTAGAAGACAATATATTAGAATATCTTCATGACTTCAGGGGCACAGAAGAGTTTTGAAACGAACCCAAAAGGACTGCCACAGGAAAATACTGCTACGTTTGACCACCTTAAAATTAAAATATTCTGTTCATTGAAAGGTACCCTAAAGGAAGTGAAAAGGCAGGGTTCAAACCTGGGGAAGCTATTTGCAATACATATGACCCAGAAGATAGGAAGAACTTCTACAAATCAAAATGAAAAAAGAAAATGGATAGAAAAATGGGCAAAAGATCTGAACTGACAATTCACAGATGAGAAACCATGTGAGGCTCCAAATATAAGAAGAGATTCTCAACCTTTCAGTAATCAAGGAAACGTCAATTAAAACCATATGTACTGGATTCACAAAGGTATCTGAAAAGAGGGAAGGTGGCCGGAGCTGACGTTTAGGGGAGCTGGTCTCCTGGGCTCACTACCTGCTGCTTGTGGCCCATCACAGCCTCTGCACAAGTGTTCAGCTGCAGACTCCAGGAGAGAGTGGACCCCAGATCCTTCAGCATCTACCCCTTCTTTCTTTGGGCTTAATTTGCTATTTTCCTCTCCCAGCTCTTGAGATGGAAGTTTACATCATTGTTTTTCAGCCTTTATCTTTTTAATATATTACTTTAAGGCTATGCCAGTTTTCTCTAAGCAGGACTTTTGTGCATCCCCCAAATTATCATATGGTGTTGTTTTTGTTATCATTTAGTTAAAATATTTTATGATTGCCATTGTGATTTTTTTGTTGGACTCAGTGCATTTCTTAGGAGTGTATTTCTTAATTCCCCCAAATTCTTAATTTCCAAAAATATTCTTCTTATTTTGCTATTAATGCCTAGCTGAATTTCACTCAGAGGACATGCTCTATGGGATTTGAATCCTTTCAAGTATACTGTGCCGAGCTTTCTGGTTCAGCATATGGTCAGTCTTGGTAAATGTTTAAAACATATACTCTGTGGTGGCTGAGTGCAGTGTTCAATGAATTAAGTTCAATTATTAAGCCAACTTGGTTACTTATGTTATTCAAACCTTTTATATCCTTGCTAATGTTTTTGGTCCATGCGTTAATAGTGGTTTTGTCTATTTGGTTACAGAAAGATGCGTTAATAGTGGTTTTGTCTATTTGTCCTTTTAGTTCTGTCAGTTTTTGCTCTCTATATTTTGAGGCTATGTTATTAGATGCATGTACATTTAGAATTGTTATGTCTTCCTGGAAAATTGGACCTTGTATTTTATAAATTGTCTTTCTTTATATCTAGTCATATTTTCTTTCTTGGAGTCTGCATTGTGTGATACGAATGTAGTTTTACCAGCTTTCTCTTGGTTGGTGTTTGCATTGAGGTATCTTAGCATTCTTTTACTTTAATCTTTATGTATCCTTATATTTTAAGTGTATCTTGTAAGCAGCCAACAGTTATTTAAAAATCCTGTCTTAGAGTGTTTGTCTATTTACACTTACTGTAATGACTGATATAGTGTATTTTTCCTGTCTGACCTATGTTATTTTTTTCTCCTTTCTTGCCTTGTTTTGGATTCACTGAGTCTTTTTAAAATTATTCTTTTTGTCCTCCCTTTTCTTAACAGTATTAACTTATTCTTATGCTATTCTTCACTGGGTATTCTAGAATAGTGGTTCTCAAACTATTTGATCTCAGGACTTCCTTACATTCTTAAAAATTGAGATCATAAAATGATTTTATTCATCTGGGTTACATCTATCAATATTTTATTGTATTATAATTTAACATGGAGAAAAATTAAAAATATCTATTCATTCACTTAAAAGTAACAATAATAAATGTTGGTTAATAGAAACAATTTATTTCTTTTCTGAAACCAAAAAAAATTAAGAAGACAGTATCTGTATTCAATATGTTGTGATGTGTTGTTTTGGGTGATATACGTAAAGAAAATCTGGCTTTATGTGGATATGTGGTTGGGGAAAAAAAGGAGTATTTGAAAAGCTTTTCCAGAATATTGTGGATATTCTTCTGGGATCCTACACTAAAGTTTCACAGGTAGTAGTTTCTTATATATTAGTTACAGTTTGGAACCCGAAATCCTATCAGTGACTTCCCATAGTCTCTTTCATTAAAATCCACTGGTCTCTCTTGTTATTGGAATAGAGGTCTCACTCGTGCATACTTTCATAGCACTATGCACTGGCCATTTGGAAAACGTTTGAGTTATGCCGGTCTTCTAAACGTTTACCCATCTAATTATATGACATAAAAAATGACATCTGTTTATATCATTACTGATCTTACCAGAAATGTCTTTGAATAGTGGGGAGCCATTTAACTCATGATGGCCAACATAAGTTTCCCAAAATTCAAATTGTTATTCGAAAGCTCACGTTATACCATTGGTAACATGGGCTGTGAGTTGTTTTCCTTAAAATGACATGTTCGTTTTGTTAATTTTTGAGGGGAGAATAACCATAGTCTGCCAGTTGTTCTTTCCAGTAAAAATGGTCTTGGGGTACAAAGTGGCTAATTCACCTTGCAGCTTAATCACACAAGCACTTTTCCTTGGGACCATCATTTTGTCTCAGGATGCAGTGGCGGAGCTTTATGCCTCTGTGTGTCCTATCTCATCACACAGAATATTAAAGATGTGTAGTCAAGGGTCATGATTTAATAGAATGTAATGCTTTTCTTTTACTGTTCTCTCAGAGATAGTCAGATGAAATGGGCTCCTTAATCTTTTTTTCCTGCAGGTGTGTGGGAGTGAAGACTACAAGGACTAGTAGCGTGATTTCTGGCCACGGCTGTGACTGTGCTGAGGTGCCAGCATTTTTATCCACTGTTGCTTTTCAGCTTCAGTGCATATGTCAACAGAATGAAAAGAAGCAAATAATGCCATAGTATCATTATGAAAATACTTTTGACCTTGAAGACTCCTCTGGGACTCCTTGGGGTCTGTGAACCAGATTTTGAGAACTGCTCTCTCAGAGGTTACAACAGACATCTTTGATCTTTCTGCAGTCTAATCTAAACCAGCACTTTCCCCACTTCTTGGACAGTCCCCTTAGAGTGCTTTAGCTTCGTTCACTCCCCCTTTCATACTTATACGTTGTCTTTCTCATGCATTTTATTTCTCAATCTGGCCCATACCCCACAAGTCATTATTATCGCTTTATTCAATTGATGTTTCATTTACACTTATTCACACATTCGCCTTCCCATCATGTTTTCATTTCTTCCTACGTTTCTTCTATTCTCTGAAAAACACCTTTCGGTCTGTCCTTTTTGGTGGGTCTTCTGGTATAGATGTTCTCAGCCTGAAAATGTATTTCTTCCAATCTGAAAATGTCTGTATTTCACCTTTATTATTGAAGGATATTTTTAGGCTGGCAAATTTCTAGGCTGGCAAATTTTGTTTCTGATACTTTGTAGATAGCATTTTATTATCTTCAAGTTTTATTGTTTCTGTTGAGAAGTTAGATGTAATTCTTGCTCATTTCAAGGTAATACTCCCCCCCTCCACCTCCAACCTCTGACTTTTCAGATTTTCTCTTTGTCTTTGGTGCTCAGTGACTTTAGTAGAATGGGCCTGGGTGTTTTTCCCTTTGCATTTATTTTCTCAAAGGTTCATAGAGCTTTTTGAATTTCTCTAAATATAACTTCACACTTTTTAAAAATTCCTAGTCATTACTTCTTTAGATATTGCTTATGCCTGACTTGTTCTTCTGTTCTTCTGGGACTCCAATTTCATATGTTAAACCTCTTTACAGTGTTTAATTTCTCTGAAACTTTTCCCCGATCCTCATGTATCTCCATGCATCATTCTAGATATTTTTTTGATGTATCTTTCAGTTGACTGATTATTCCTTCAGCGGCATCTTGTTTGTTAGTAAACCTGTCCATTAAATTTTTAATTTGTTCTATTTTTCAGTCCTAGCATTTAAATTTGATTCATCTTTATCGTTTCTGGTTCTCTGATGTAATTCTCAATCTTTTATTTCCTTAAACATAATAAGCAAGTTATTTTTAAAGTCTGGGTCTGATACCTCCATTATCTGGAGGTCCTGTGGGAAGTTTCTATATGTATGTTGTGTCGACATGTTTTCAGCCGTATTGTTTTGTTTCCTTGTAAGCCTGGTTTTGATTGAGTCCTGGGAAAAATGTAGAGATAAATTGAAGACTAGGTTTAATGTTTGATTCTGGTAAGTGCTACTAGCAATGCCAGACCTCCTTCCAATCAGGCATGGAGACGTTTTAGACTGGGCTGCAATCTCTTTAAAGGACAGTGTGTTCTAGAGCAGGTCCCTTTAGGGTCAGTTAAAAAACAAAACCCAATCTATTCCTCCTCAAAAGGCAAGAAAGAAGAAAAGAGAATCATAGAAGAAATGGGTACTACTTTTGGTGTTAGTGGTTTACGTCATTTGTCTTATTAATGGCCCCTGAACTTTAATTTTGTCTCTCTAGTTTTATGATTGTGTAACAATTTCAGCCTCTCATTCTCCTCTTCCAAAATCAGTGGGCATCTTTAGAGAAAAAACTGTCCAAATGCCGAGCTGGTCTCATTGAGTTTCCTTCTTCTCCTGGATCTTGGCTGAAATTCTTCACTGAATTGATAACTCTCCAATGCCTTCAGGCATTTAATGTTTAATTTTTAATTTAAAAGTTTATGCAGATTTTCTGGGTTTTACAGTGGGAAAGTTGGTCTTAATTACCTAGTCTGCCATTGCCAGAATAGGGGAAATCTGGTACAACTGCTTCCAATTTGTCAACATCTAGGAAAACTGAAGATATTTGCATTCCACGACCCAGAAATTCCATACCTAAAAACATTTACCTTAGAGAGAAACTTTTGCAAATGTAAACAGTTTTTATAATAGCAATGCCAAACAATAGGAGAATGGATAAATTATCTACGGCATACTCTTACAAAAAATAATACAGCAGTGAAAACTAACGAACCAAAGTTACATGTATCAAAATGGAAAACCTCATGAACACAATACTCAGTAAAAATGTGATGTGCAGAAAAAAATGTGTGTGTCTGTGTGCATGTATGTAGTGATACTTACATTTGTAGTAAAATATATGGGAATGGATGGTTATAATAGGTGCTGAATTGAATAGTTATTATTTTTTTCCTGGTGAGAGGATGGGTTTGTGATCAGGGAGGGGGACTTAGATTCTTCAATTTTGCTGATAACATTTTACTTCTTAAACTAGATGGTGGGTGTACCTGAGTATTTCCTGTGTTAAAAAAAATCTTTTGTACAATCTTTCTTGACTTGGCTATTTAGTTCATTTATCTAGATTACTGACTTATTTTTACTGTTTCTACTGTCTTACTTTCTGAGTTCTCTTCTGCCACTTTTTCTGTGATTCATTTTTCTTCTTGACTTTTGATTGAGATTTTTTAAAAGTTATCCATTTGCTTTTTTTAAAAATTCATTTCTATTCTCCCTCTACTGCTTTGAAATCTATTTTTTTCCTATTGTTTTACTGCTTGTCCTGGACTCTTCACCATGAATATTTGGCTTAACAACATAGTAAATTAAATAATATCTTAACCTCCTGTGAATAATCAAAGGTCCTTAGAATTCCCCAAATCAAATCACCACCCTCCCAATTTACATGTAACTGTTGTCTAATATTTCAATTCCATTATTTCTCTGTAATTTATAAATGAGACATTATTCTAGACACTCATTATATTGTCAGTTTTACCTAAATGTTTATCAGCTTCTTTGCTTAACCATTCCTTCTTGCATCTCATATCATTCTTTCTGTAATCATTTTCTTTCCCCCCTTAGGGAAAATCTGCTAATTTACCACAAGCCACATGAATCTGGGTATATCTTTGTTTCACTTTTGCTCTTGCTGAGAATACAGTTTTGTGAAGCACATAATTCTGGATTGGCAATACATGTACCCCCAACACTTTGAAGGTACTGTTCTGTGTCTTCTGGTGGCATTTTTGAGCTGAAAAGTTTGCTCTGTCTTACTGTCATTCTTTTGAAGATTACCTCTTCTTTTTGACTGACTGCTTTAAAAGTATTATTTTGGTCTTCAGTATTTGAAAGAGTCACTGTAGGATGTCTGAGAAGATTTAAAACATTTATCTTACTTGGAATAAATGATTCCTGAACCTTAGATTTCTATCTCCTATACAGACATTTCTCCTGTGTTTAAGCATCCCAGGTCTGCGAGGGGCCACAGGCTCAGCTTCTCCACCTTGCTTTGGCCTGAGGGTCAGAATACAAATTGCAGTACTGCTCTTGGCAAGCAAAGGGCAAGCGTCCGAAGGGCAAGCGAACTCCTGCTTCCCTTGCACTGCCAGCTTATCCCAGCATCAGGTCTAGCTCATATTTTGGGGAGGAGTGGGTACGGGATTTGGGGACTCCCACATGCCTTGCTGGCCCAACAGTATGTCAGAAATGCATGTTATTCAGGATGGTCTTGTTTTGACTTGAGGAGGTGACCTGGAGGACTTGGTCTGCCATATTCCTAGAGTGGAAGTTCTGTTACTCTGTACTAACCTTTTAACTGCATTAGCTCTCATAAACACTGCATGATAGGGGCGATCATACTATCTACCTTGAAGGATTATCATGAGGATTAGGAAGCCTAGGAAGCCTCTAGCACTTAGCAGATGCTAAATACATGGCAGCTAATAACAATGCTGCTGCTGCTTAACCATTTGCTGAACTTAATTGAACATATATTGATTGTTGTAGATGCATAGACTCTGGATTTATATTATCTTGTTCAATCTTGTAACACTGTTGGGTTGATAATATTATCCTTATTTTATAGACGAGGAAACGGAGGATCAGGAAGTGTAATGTGCTGCATGTAAATATATGATGGTGCCTAATTCATTCATTCTTTCAACAGATACTTACTAAGTTTTGTGCCAGGCCCTATGGTGATATATAATAGGTGTTTGCATTAGGAGAAGCATGGAAAAAATTATATTTTGAGGTGGGGGTTGGGTTTGCTCAGCAAATGGCCTCTAGTAATAACCATTTTCTTATAAATGAGTTGGAACTTGGGGCCCTGAGTTACAAGCACCATGAAGCAACTTTAAGGGCAGTTGTTTGAGTGAAGGTACAGATGCAATGTACTTGCAGCATGTCCCTGGCATGAGTGATAAGTAATGTCACTAGAAGGGGATAATGGGGCCTGGCTGGTACTCCCATGAGAGCAGGGCTCCAGCCAATAGGTTCTCGCCAAGAGCTGCATTCTGGTTACTTTCGGTCGCCTACTGGAATCTTCTATGACTGCTCACCACCCAGCTCTTCCCATGACCTCCAGGCTGCTATGATGCCTCCCCCACCTGCTCCTCTGTCCCCGGTCCCACTGTCTGCTGGGATGTTGAGACCCATGCCTCCTACACTCCCCTGGGAGCAGGACCCTTTCCTTCAGCCACCCCCCCACCCCAGGTCTGGAGAGGATAGGGCACAGGCCTGGTTTTGTTCTGCTCATCTGCGTATGTTGGAGTGAGGATTCGTGGCTCAGAAGCAACTGCCTGTCTGGGCTCCACCTTGGGAACTGTGAGCTCAGTCTTTCAGCAGATGAAACCTTTTATGTGCATTTGTACATGCGAGGTCTGAGGGTTAGAAGCATGAGGATCCGGGAAAAGAAGGGCAAAACTTTTTATTTTATTTTTCATCCAATATGCATCCATTATTGAGCATCAGGTTTGCACAGCAACTGAGAGCCAGAAAGGGGATTCAAAGCCCTTTCTTTCTGGATTCTGCAGCCTATGCTCCTGCCTCCACCCACCTCCCAGGGTGTGTATGAAGCCTGGAGCTACTCTGTGCATGGCCAGCACAGTGCCTGGTGTGTAAGAACTCGGTATATGCTACCTCTTTCTTTCTTGGAGCACAAAGGAATCTTAAAAGGAAGTGCAAATCTGTTGCCTTGGAGAAGTTTGAGAAGAAACCAGAGAGTGTGTAGGAAGGAATTCACTCAGCCTCTGTCTAGGCTGCTGCTCGGTTCTGGTGGGCACTGACTCGTAGCATCCCGGTTGATAGGGGGCATTTAAGTACCTCCTGCAGGTTCTGTTTCCCCCACTTCCCCTCATGCTCCAGCAGTCATCACGGGCAGACCGGCTGGCGAGTTTGTACCTTTCAACATAAACTTTGCTACATGAAACCTTATCTTTTATTTATTGTGATGATGGTTATAATGAAGGATTACAAATATGACAGATTGAACCACATCTCAGAGGCTGTACTTTTGATAGTTCTTGCAGTTCGGGTTGATTTGGGAGAGAGTAAAAAGGAGAGAGGCTCTGTGAAGAAAAACATAATTTTTACAGGAGTAGTCATTACAGAGCATGATCATATTGTATTTATCTAACTGCAGAAACGACCCTAGCAACTATCCCTCTTTTATTTCAGTGAGTGAAAGAAGCCCTTGTGGTTTACTAAGACGAAGGAACAGATGAGTGGGATGAAGAAGGGGGGAAACAGTGGCTGCCACCTGCTCCCATCTGTTCCTGGGAAGGAGCTGGGGCCACACATGTGGCACAGAGATCTGACTTTCCCTTTCGGACACATCACTTCATGACCCTGAGCCTGAAACGTCCGCATGAGGCGGTGTTATGGTGGTCTATTGCTGTGTAGCAGACTACCCCACACTTGGTGGAATAAAGCAACACTCATTTGTCATCCTTGTTTCCCTGAGTCTGGGGTGACTGGGCTCAGAGGAGCGGTTCGGGATCAGGATCTCTCCGGCGGGGGGAGTGGTCAGATGCTGGCTGACGGGTTGTAGGCGTCACTCACACAGCTGCGGGGTGCTGCGGGCTGGTGGCTGGGACCTCAGAAGGGACTGTCAGCTGGGACATCCTCACGTGGCCTCCCAGGTACCTCAGGCTCCCTCTTGGCATGGTGGCTGGGTTCCAAAAGTGAATGTTCTGTGAGACAGGAGGAAGCTACTTTGCCTTCTGTGACCTAGGAAGTCACATAGCTCCACAGCTGCTACCTCCACTGTTAGACCCCAGGGCCTGTCGGGTGCAAGGAGAGGCCCTACTGACTGCAACTCGTGCTGGAGGAGAGGCAGGCTCTGAGATGGGAGATTCAGTAAGAACCGGCATTTGGGTAGTGTGACCATAAGTGAAATAACATTGACAGGCAGTGAGGTATAGGGGAAGGAGGGTGGACTTGGGAGTCAGAATGTCTTGAGTTCCCTGGACAAGCCAGCCACATTCGGGTGGATTTGATCCCTGAGGGCCTGAGTTGGGGGCGGCAGGGGTGGAAGAGGAGACCCTCTCCACCTATTCCAGATGCTTCTCTTGGTCCACTTCCCTGGCATGTCTGCTAGGCTGCTGCCCATCTGTACAGAGGTGGAGGATGCACCTTTCTGCAGGGAGTCTTACACTTTTACTTGAAGATTCTTGTGATTCTAACCTAAAGCTGTGGTTTCCTAGACTGGAGGTCACATTGGAGGCTGTCCCTTCCTAGGCCTTTGGTTTAGGCTAATTGAGGAGTTTGTTCACTTATGATAGATATATGTCTTCCTGGGTCATAGCCAAGACTAAATGAACTAACGTGCATGAGCCCAGGAGGGTGTACAGGTGTGGTGGGGTGCGGGCTAGGCTTTGCTCTCGGATGTTCTTGGGTTTGGAACCTGGCTCAGTGATGTTTCCCTGGGGAACCTGAGATCAGTCAGGTCCCATCTCCAAGCCTCTGTTTTCACATCTGTAAACTGGGATCATGCCCAGGGTTACCATGTTGCACACCCACAAGGGAGTGCCTCTCACAGCTTACTCCATGTGAACGGTGCCCCCTGGAGGTGTGCAGGCACAGTTGGCATGCCTCCATGCTCCCTGCTGGCATGGCTGCTCTGAAGGCTGGGCCACTCCCTCGGTGGAGGGAGGGCCCACTGAGCCTGGGCAGAGGAGAGTCTCAGCAAAGATTTGCTCCTCTACCTTCCCTGAATAGGGTAGGCGCAGCAAGGTTTTGAGGTTTTCATATGACCCAGCAACTTTGCAGGGTCCCGCCCTCTTCATGTGCTGAGTGTGCCCAAACATCATGACTGAGCTCATCCCAGGACGCAGTGTCCTGGCTTCTCACTCCCTGAGGCCCTGGGAAAGGGGCTCCTACTTTAAGAAGCAAGGCACAACACCAAAAGTTTATTCATGTGGTTTACGCCAGGATTGCAGGGTCAGATGGGTTATCAAGAGGCTATGCAGTGGGTTGCGCTGGTTTTCTGACTAGTGCAGTATATTCTCAGCCCCCAGTTCTCTTACTATGTACTTAACCTCCTGGGCCATGAGTAAGGTATGTGCATGGGGTCCAGACAAACCTGGACTGAATTCCTAACCCTTGCGCCATCACTTGCTGTCTGTGAGGCCTCAGCCAGCTGCTCAGTTTCTCTGAGCCTTGTTTTGGTTATCTACAAAATGGGTGTGATGGCACCTACCTATCCGGCTGGACATGCAGATTAAATGAGATAAAACCTGTGTAACTCAGCAGTATTGATCAAGTATTTATTGAGTGTCCAGGCAGTATTCAGGTTGCTGGGGATGTGGGTGGACAAAGTCTGGGTGCTCAGGGAGAGGTGGGCAGAGCCGAGCCAATGTGCGAGTGCACCACCTGTCAAGGTCACAGGGCTTGAAAAGGCAGGTGGGACTTGAACCCAGGTTCACCTGACCCCAGGCGGTTCCACCAGCCTTGGCTGATGAGGTCACATCCTGGAGCTCCTGGCATCTGAGGGCATCAGCCCCTCCTCTTCTTCCTCTTTTCAGGGAACAGTTTCTGTGGCTGATGTGGGTGTGGGAGATGCAGGTGTCTCCATCACATGCCAGGCTTTCTGGGGCTAAGTGTATTTCCTACAGTGATGGTGGACATGATTAATTTGGTAGAGAAGATGCCTCATTGCTGCTGGCACCAAAAGAAAAGAAGGGGAAGGAAGAATGGCAGGCTCGATTGGAAGTGGGGGGAAATATTCTTGGGAGAGAGCAAATGAGGGCCCGGGCTGGTTCTCAGATGTATCTTGAGTGCATATTGTCCTAAGCAGCAAGCAAAGCACCAGCAGGCTGACCAGAGACGTGGGGAGTCGGGCGTGGGAAGAGGGCACTGCCAGCCAGGCAGGCACAGGTGTTTCCTAGAATAACTCACTAAGTGGCATGCTGTTCAGTGTCCATACAAATCACGTAGGAGGCAGGCGAAAGAAATGTCTTTGGGATAACCCGAGAGCTTCCGATTCAGTCCGTCTGGGGTGGAGCCTGGAACCTTTATTTTTCACAGTCATTCCAAGCGGTCCTGATGCAGGAGGTCCGAGAGAGGTGTGCACATGTGCTCTGGTGCTTTACAGGTGGGGGTCTGAGGTGGGTGCTGCGCAGTGTACCCCTGCTGTGAAATGAGCTGTAAGATGCTCACCTTATAGGATTGCTGGAGGCGCATGTAGCATCCTGCATAGGAATCTGTTAGTTGTGCATTCACAGGTTGTGAGGAGTAGGCTTAGCCCCCAAGGGGAGAACTGGTTGGTGATACTTGAACATCAGGTGACTAGGGCTCTAAGTCTGGCAGACACCAGTGACATCCGCAGTTCCAATAATCACTCCTTTGGGATTCCGTTCAGACCTCATCTCCAAGAAGCCCTCCTTAGCCTCTACTCTGACTCCTACTACCTCCGATGTTCCCCTCTACTGGAACGTTCTCACATTGCATTAAGGCAATCTGTACATTCCTGTCCTTGCAGGACTATCTTGCTAACCCTCATACCTCTAGGACCCAATGTGTAATACTTTTGAGGCCAGAGCATGGAAGTGATTCTGCATGCTGCCCTTTGGTGTCCAATCACACAGTGAGCATTTGCCTGTGGTGCAAAGTCTTTATTGGTATCATTTTTGATGGCTGTCTCATATTCCATTGAAGTGTTGCATTATCGATGTTTACCATCCTCCCTCATTGTGAGTCTTCTTTTTTGCTATTAAAAATAATGCTGAAGTGAATATCCTTGTGCCCCTGGTTTGTGGAATGAGCTCCTGCAGATTAACGAGGAAACCAACAGATCCAGTAGTAAGCAATACAAATCGATAATTCTGCCAAGATGGGATGCAGTAGGCGAGCCTGTGAAAAATGGTCAATCTCACTAGATAGAACATGCAAATAAAGCGATGCCTGGTATTTTTACCTGTCGGGTGAGCAAAAGTAAAAACAATAATAACTGAGCCGTGATAATGGCATAATGATTCTGGCATGGATTTGGCAGTGGAAATTGACATAATTTGGTAATGCACTTAAAAATTAGTAATCCCACTCCTTGGAATCCTACTTTCAAAGAGACTTTTTAAAAAGAATTGGAAGAAATTGCAAGTCTGTTAAAGGTTTACTCTTTGGGGCACAAAGTCATCTTCCACTTAAAGAAGGCGGCTTCCATGGGATTCTAGCACAGCCCAGTATGGGTTCCAGACTGGAGGTGGAGGGAGGGATGTGAGGAGCCTCTGTGAAAGTGTGGTTCTTGTTCGTGAACCTGAAGGGTCAGGAGCTGTTCATTGAACAGTTGGAAGAGTAGAGATGAGTAGAGACAGGCATCCCAGGCAGAGGAAATGGCATGGTGCTTGTATACGTATGTGTGTGTATGTGCACATATGTGTATATGTACATGTATGTGTGTGTGTGTAACTGGGGGAAAATCCCAGGGCAAAATACCTTTAAAACTGAAATCAGTCAAAGGGAGAAATAAAGTGGGAGAAACCCGTTTATTGCTTACAAGCAGTCCACTTCTGCTCTCCCGTGTCTCTTGTGACCTGGCTGCAGAAAAAGGGACCCCACCCAACCTCTCCGGTCCAGATATGCTCTAGCTCTCTCTTGCAATTACCTATTAATATGGAGATAGACTACTTCTTTCCACCCCCTTGAAAACACCTATTGATGTGGACATGCACTAAGGCCAGGTGAGAGATTCTGGAAATATTGCAATTTTACCAACAGTGTGTGTGTGTGTGTGTGCAGGGGGTGGGTGAGTAGGTGCACTGTACTTGGGTATGTCAAAACAAGAGGCTGGAGGGCTGGTGGGGTTGCAGTTCATGAAGGACCTTCTGTGACATGTGGAAGTATCCCCTGTAGGTGACGGGGTGGATTTTAGAAAGATCTCACTGGCTGCTGGGCAGGGAATGGAGCAGGGAGGCCAGGCCAGGTAAGAGGGGAGAAATGTTGACACCAAGTGTTACAGACTAAATGTTTGTGTCTTCCCTCCAATTAGTAGGCTGAAGCCTTGACTCCCGATGGGACTGTGTTTGGAGCTAAGGCCTGTGAGGAGATGATAAAGGTTAGATAAGGTCATAAGGGTGCGGTTCTAAATCAATGGGGCTGTCCTTATAAGGAGAGGAAGAGACACAGAGCCCGCTCTCTCCTGCTATGCAAAGATGCAATGAGAAGCCGGCTGTCTACAGCAAGAGAGTCCTTGGTAGGAACCCAATAGGCTGGCATCTTCATTTTGGACTTCTCAGACTCCAAAACAATGAGAAATAAATGCGGGTCAGATAGACCACCCAGTCTGCCTTTGTTATAGGAGCCAGAGCTAAGTCACTGCGCCTCTGTGAAAGCAGATTGGATTGAGTGGAGGAGGTGGATTCCAAAAATTTTAGGAGCTCACCTCCCCTTCTCCAGGCACCTTCCCTGGGGCAGGCCCCACTTTGCTGCCTCCTTCCTGGTACATGGGGGCACCTGGAAGCTTGCAGTGCCCCTTCAGCTTGCTGTATTGCAAACCTCACCAACTGCATTCTGGCTAATTGCATAATGCAGTTAGTTATCTGTGAGTGAATCAGGGCCCAAACACTGCTCTTTGCAGGATAATTATGCTGGATAAGTGAATGGCTGGAATATTTACAAAATTCTGTCTCTTGGTCGATTTCTTTCCTCAGAAGACAGCCACTGTGTGGGGCAAAGCATAAGAGAGAAAATATCTCTGGGGCTTATGCAACATGGTGACAGGAAAGCTTGCGGTGTTTGAGAAAGGAACATGCAAAATACTAAGTTTGGGTAAAAGAGAACGTACAACTGTTCCCTCCTTGAAATGCATATGTTCCACCGGATGAGTGGCAGAGCGAGGGTTGGCTCTTGCCTGTTTCCAGCCCAGGAGCTCCTCTCAGCACTGGCGTGTGCGTGCGGAAGCCGTCATGAGGTTGGGCGGCATGGACCTCACAGTGTGCGGCTGGGTGTTGGGTTCTGCTGAGCTGGGCTTCGGTCCTGGGCTGCCCTTGGCCGTGATCTTCACAGAGTGATTTGAACAGTCTGAGCCTCAGTTTCCTTTTCTATAAAGTGGGGAGAACAGTGTCTTTGGATAGGTGATATGGCGGGTCGGTGAAGCAGGAAAAGGGTCCCATGTGCATGTGGGATGTCCGTGCCTTCTCTCCTTCCTTCACAGAGGCCAAGGGGCGAGCCCAGGGCCTGGTGCTGTGGTCCTGGGCGACCCGGGAAGCGTTGATGAAGGTTATCCTGATGAAAGTTTCAGCCTTCTCCCCATGGACTCGACTCAGCCAGATTAGCTGGGGGTCTGGCCCATTGAAGGTGGGATGGGCAGGCGCTGGGAGGGAAAGGGCCTGTTGAAGGCTCTACTTTCTTTGCAAAGCAAGGGGAATTTGCCTTCCTTACTAGGCACTGAGCACTGTGGAAGAAAGTGTTTTTAAATTACACTTAAACCTTGAAGGTATTTCTGTCTCCATTCTTTGCAGGCAGCATCTGAGGCTCAGGGAGTTTCCATGATGTTCTCTGGGTCACACAGCTCATGAACTGGGTTTGGACCAGACTCCAAACGCACTCTCCCTCGGCAAGACCAGGGTGCAGGAGCCTCCCTTCACCCTTTGATGGGTGTGTGTGGGAAGTGTTATTTCTCATCCTCAAACATAAACAGCTGGGGTGCTTAGCTGGCAGCGAGCTCAGATGAAAGCTGTCTTTGTCCCTTGATCCCTTCCAGTAGCTTCTGGTCTGAGCTTCCCAGTGGCTTTTCTCCAAAGTGGATCTGATCTCCTGACCAGGCCCACTGACCTGCAGTCCCTTTCACCTGGCCCTGCCGGTGCTGAGAACCCCTTTCCACCATTTCCTGGCCAGGCGCCCACATAATGAACTGCAGTCTAGCGGTGGTTTGGAGATTCCACGGATCACTTCTCTGTCTCCCTGGGTGGGCATGTCCTGCCTGCCCATCCAGCAGGCCCTGGCCTGACCTCTCCTGGTCACTTCTGACCAGTGCTCTCATATGAGGCTTGATCATATGATGCTGGCAGCACAGGGCAGCTAAAGCTCGCCCCCTGGCCCAGGCTGTTCACCTGCCACCCCACTGTGCTAGACCCCCCCACCCCCCCGCCGGCAGGACCCAGCGCATGTAAGACAAGGGATGTTGCATCCCGCCGCCCTCCCCGTCTGCTGCACCAGCCCGCACACAGTGGAACTGGGAGGTTTGGTTGGGAAACAGCCCTGCTCTCGGCTGCCTCAGCTGCTTGACGTGCCCAGTGGCCTTTTGTGCCCGGCACATAGTAGGACTCAGTGTAGTAGGCTCCGTTTCTTGAGTTAGTGAATGAACTGGAACTTGTGAATGGATATGTAAACTCCCACTCATCCCCTCAAAACAAACAAAAACATTCTTGTTGTGGTGGGCAGTTTGGAAACTCCTGAGGTTGTCAAGCTTAAAAAAGAAGGGGTCGTGATGCACTTTGTGGAATATCGTGCAACACTGTTGGCGGTTTCAGCCTACAATGACTGAATCTTCTAAGTATAGTTTGAAGCCATGTTAGGTGAAATCTTCTACTGGCACAAAGAAGTCAAAAGTTTAAGAGAAGTTGAGGAGAGGAAAACTTGAAACTGAAAATTCTACCTGTTAATGTGTGTGTGTGTGTATGTGAACATGTGTCTTAGAAAAACTCTTCTATGGCAGTGGAGCCACTTGTGTCTGGAGCATGAGGGACCCGTGGAAGCCTAGGCTAGGTGTGCAGCAGGTGCTTACAAATCTCTTGCATTAGAATGAAGGAAGCCCCCTCGGGCACTGAGGTGGGTGTGGGGCACAAACATACAAGGCCAGCTCTGGCTCTCCTGCTGGGCCACTTTCCTTGGGCTGCTGTGATAAGGGACCATAAGCTGGGGGAGCTAAGCCCCAGAAATGTGGTTCTCCCTTGGTCTGAGGGCTGATGGGGAATCTGTCCCGGGCCCCCTCCTTAGCTGGCTGATGGCCATCCTCCTGTACATGTAGTCACCTCCCTGTGTGTCTCTGTGTATCTAAGTTTCCCCTTCTGAGGACACCAGTCCTGTTGGATTAGAGTCTCCCCTAATGGCTTCATTTTCAGTTAAAAACTTCCTTTGACCTCTGTAAGGGCCCTCTTTTGACTCTGATTATGTCCCGAGGTACTAGAGGGACACAAGCTCATTAATTCTGGGGGCGCACAACTCGACTCCTGGCATCAGGACACATCAGGACACTGAGGACCAGTGGGAAGGCAGGGACTCCACGGACAGCTGCCCAGGCACTGGACTGAGGTCCCTTGGAGCAGAGAGTGGTCTCTGGCTCTGTGTGGAGGCCCCGAACCCTCACAGGCTGCTGGGGTGGGTGTGGCGTGCTGAGAGAAGAGGCTGCACTGCGGTAGGGGCCGACACGGGGTGTCTTGCCGATGGGTTTCAGCCCCGGGCAAGTTCGCTGTGGATTCAATGTGACCAAAGAAATGACAGTAAAACGTTTTTGGAGTGAAAGGGTTATACCCAACTTTATTTCCATGGTGGCAGGTCAATCACTAAAATCCCGTCCACTCAGAGCAAGTCTGTGTGCAGCAAGCCGGTCTCTGCCTCTGGGCCTCTCTGCCTGCACAGCTGTCCTCTCTCTGTCCTCGGCACTGCCACCACTCCAGCCTCTGCTCTGCTCTCCTGCAGCCTTGCAGCCGTGCCACCGTGTCGCCCAGAGCGCTGGGTGGAGCTCTTTATATAGAGTCAACAGCCATGTATTGCCCACATGTGTGCAGTGAGCTAGCTGACCAGGGCCAGGGGAGAATCCTGGCCACAGGAACTTTCATTTTATCCACACAGGGGATTTGCAGGTGGGCTCCAGTCTGAAGGTCACGGTGACCTAGAAGGGGTTTAGGCAGGGCAGGAGCAAGACCGTTCATTCACTCACTTGACAAACATTCATTGGCTGGTTCTTTCCTTGGGCTCTAGAGTCTCCCTACCATTGACTCTACCAAGGTCATACAGCTGAGACCCTGGGCCAAGTTATCTGACTGGCTGAGGCCAGGTGGAGCCATGGTGGCTTGAGGGGCGCCATGTGGGTGAGAGGTGTGGACAAGCCCGGCTGCCTCCCAGGCTCCGGGGTTACGACATTCCTGCAGGTGGTCCATCACTGGAAGACGGACCTGTCCCCTCGGCTGTGCTCAGTTGATGGATCAGGTTTTGGCTGCTCTCCGAGGTGGAGTGTCCTCTGGGTCCTCTGGCACCAGGACCTCTGACATCTCATCTATCCTGAGATGCCTCATGTGGCAGGCTGTGCACACTTGCTTGGGACCTGCCGGTGGTCCCTGCTATTTTAATTGCCTGGTGTCACTTGGCAGTAGGACTCAGGAGTGTGTTGAGAAGTAGAGTCTGGCTTTGCATTTGCTCCTCTGTGAAATGGGACCTCAGACACAAGGCTGGTATTTCAGTTGTCGTCTCGAGTCTCCTGTGCATCCAGCCAGGGGGTGCCCGTGCTGTTCTGGTCGTTACATGTATTACAGGTTGTAGGAGGAAATGGAATGACGGCTGTCATTGGTGGGGAGCTGTTAATGTGTAACAACCAGCTCTTTTGGGAAAAAAATTCCTCACTGGTAGCAATTTGCCAGTTTCCGTGGTGTAAATACTTCCACACAGCCCATGTCAAGCTGAACACTTGGCAGCCACTGAGCACAGAGGTGGGAGCTGAGCCTCAGCTCCTGCAGCAGTGTGAGCTGGCTCCCGGTGCCGCTGACGCCTCGGGGAAGACACAGCGTGCAGTCAGGGCTGGCCATTACTATGCTGTCTTTGAGGACTGGACCTATCCAAGGGATCTTTCAAACAGAAACAATCAGCTAGTATCAGAAAGCTGATGGTATGACTTGCTGGCCCTGGTCCCCTGTGTGCCACACCAGGAGTGTTAATGCATGGTGTCTCTCTCATGTAATCCTCACAACTTCCCATAGTGGAGTTTCACTCCCATTTTATAGATGAGGAAACTGGGACCTAGCATGGTTTACCCACTCATCTAAGTTCCCTGGCCAATATATGGCAGAACTGGGCCTTCAACCATGAGGTGGGAAGGACGGTGGTCAATAGCAAAATCAATAGGAAACCTTCCTCAGGTGTGTGTCACTGCAGGGTGTGGAAAGGAGGCTCAGAGGTTGAGGGACACCTGCTTGGAATGGCAGAGCTGTCGCCTGAGTCCGGGGCTCTATGCCTGTCCCACTCAGGTTGCTGCCCCCCTCTAGGCTGGTGCCCTCACATACGCCTCTGCTGCCTTCTGCTGGGGAACGAGCTCTATTTTCAGTCTCTAGACTTTCATAAAACATAAATCCCACCTTGGATGCCCTGCTGAGTGCACATGCACCAGGCCACCCAGCTGCGTCTGCCTGGCAGAGGTGGGAGGGTTGTGGATATATAGGGGGTGGGGGAAGGTCTCTGTGAGTCTGTGTGGGGAAGGGAAAGTGCACAGACCTGGAGGCAGAGACTTCTGGAATCCTGGTGATCCTGGACAAGTCACTTTACCACTTAATGCCTCAGTTCATCCTTTGCATCATAGGTGTGGCAGTGCACCCTCACAGAGGTGAGATGAGGTAGGGAATATAAAGAGCATGGCACAGGGCCTGGTATACAGTCAGCGCTCCATGAATGCAGATTCCCTCCCTCTTCCTTGTGATCCGCATCCTGTCTCTCTTTGACAACGGCCAGGGTTTTGAATTGCCTTTGAAATTCCTTGTGCACCTCTAGCCAGAGAGAGGCGGTGGCAGGGGGCGTCCTAGGACCAGCCTCTCTCCTGCCTAAAAGCCCTTGTGTTTCCAGGCTCCCGACAGCCTCCCGGAGCTGGAGGTGGCGTTCACGGGCCACCGCCTTTGGCCTCCCCGGGCTCTGCAGGCGCTGGCTCCCTGGGGCCAGGACAAAGCCCCATTATGAAGGGCACTTGCACGCATCTCTCAAGTGTGTGAACCTGCCGCCCTGGCCCACCCCAGCCCACGGAGGGCTGGCATTGCTCTGCCCAGCCCTTGTTCCCACAGTGCCAGGAGGTGACCCGGTGTGATGCTGCCTAGGGGCATCTTTTGTGGGTGTGGATGGTGAACACACCTCGCTGAGATGGGATAGCTGTCCTGCATCTCTGCTGTGGTTCCGGGTGAGGCTGCGGGCTCTGGCAGGAGGGAGGAGTCTGGGAGGAAGGGTGCCTGCATTCTGTTCAGCGTCAGGGAGGAAAGCCAGGTCCCAAGGTTTCTTTTAAAAAGGAGTAGGTTTAACTGATGGCAGCAGAGGGGGGGACTACATATGTCCTTCCAGTAAATAAATGTTTGTTGAGAGCTCATGGTGGGCCAGGCTGTGGGTATAGCAAAAGCAGATACAAATCTCTACTCTCATGGAGCTCATAGTGCGGGGTGGATTTCTTCCAGAAGAATCTCTGGCTTTTCCTGGCTTTCCAAATCTATGAAATGATTCATGTATCCATCCAACACTTACTGGACCCAGTAAGGGGAGAT
Organism: Phataginus tricuspis; assembly: GCA_029783875.1. Classification (NCBI taxonomy): domain Eukaryota; kingdom Metazoa; phylum Chordata; class Mammalia; order Pholidota; family Manidae; genus Phataginus; species Phataginus tricuspis. The sequence continues at coordinate 5,915,403 of JAQQAC010026072.1, forward strand.
ATCCATTCATTCTTTCAACAAACATTTGCTGAGCCACACCTACCATGTGCTGTGTGCACCCTTGATTAACAGTTGGGGTGCCTTGGCTTTGGTGGCCCAAAACGAATTCAGGACGAGAATTTGTGTGTTAAGGAAGTGTTCCCTGAAGAAGCCTGTCAAAGGTAGACGAGGGACGGGAAGAGGACCAGGGAAAGAGCAGAGTGAGGGTGTGATTTCAGGCCAATCCCAGGCTCGGCCTGATTCCACAGGGAAGCTTTGGAGCATAAATTGTGCCTCTGAGCTTGTCTGACTTGAGGCCAGGGAGCTGGGCCAGGCACTGGCTAAGGGCTTTCCTGGGGGTCGTAAAGTCCTGGGCACTTCAGCTTTCTGAGTGCAGGTAAGGCAGCTCAGGTAACCTAGACCTGTCCCCTAAAGGAAGTCACAGATGCAGGCCAATGGAAGCAAAAGGGATGGAGCCGTGGGGAGGAGGTATGCACACAGAAATGTAAAGAGGATCCTGCAAACCTGGGCTGATAAAAGTGGTGCATGGACCCAAGATCTGGGGGGGATGGGAAAGCCAGCAGACCACAGCACAATGAAGTGAACCCCCGAGCAGTGCTCCCACTAATGTGCAGGAAGGAGCCATGAGGTGGGCAAGGGGCAGGGGTGGGGGGGTCTGGATCAAGCGCTCCTGACAGGCCCCTCCCCCCAGAGCCCAGGGAAGAGAGGTCAGGGAGGGCTTCTTGGAGGAGGTGACACCTCTGGGCGGAGGAGGAGTGGTACACACACACAGAGGTAGAAACTCCCGGCAGGGTTAGCTGTGAACCTAGCTCTACTCATTCTAAACTTGCTTTTTTTTTTTTCTGGATTAACATTTTTTCATCCGAAGTTATGGCTTCACAGAATCAGAGCTCATTAGGGGGTGGAAGGAACTGTAGTGGTCCTCCTGGCCGAGTCCTTTTATTTTCAGGTGAGGAAGCCGAAGCCCAGAGACAGGCAAAGGTCTCCCACATCACAGCAGGCTGGCACACGGCAGGTGGGTGCCCCGGCCTTGGAGCCCAGCCTGGACTCGCTGAGTCTTGGTTGCTGTCAACTCTTACATCATGGGATTTGGGTTCTGCGAGTCTGCAGTACAGGCGAGACAGGCTGTGTCCTTCCAGGAAGGGGCCTCGTGGTCACTCAGAAGACAAGCTGTAAGGACAGCTGGCGGGTGATGGCCCAGCACCTTGGGCGTCTCCGGCGGGATCTGCCTAAGTGAGGCACTCTCGGGAGGGGTGAGATTGCAAAGCACCTGGTGTCAGTTTTGACTAGTAAATTGGGTTTAACACTTGCAGTTTGGGGTACTTGTCTGTGGTACCTGGAGACTGGAGTGCAAGGTAGGAAACATCCCTTCCAAGGCTCCGTAATTCCCCCATCCCACCAGTCTTAGGGGTGGGGAGTAACCATCACTTGCAACTTCAGCTAGGAAAGAAGTGTCTGCTTTCAGCTTTGCCTGGGGCACATTTCTTATCTATGAGTAATAGGTTTTCACAATCCACCTTTTATGTTCATTTCAATAATGCACCTCACTAAGCCCCGGTTCTCTTAAAGGAGAAGGCTCTGTTTATTTCCCAGTCTGCTTCCTGAGCAAAGCAACTGACCTGAGAGCGTGGGCAAACCTTAGAAGGCTCACCCTCCAACCCAGCCTCTGATCAGAAAAAAATTAAACCAAGCATACTTGTTTCATCTAGACCAGAACACCAAAGAGAATGGAAACACCCAAGCCCCAAAGATTTCAAAGCAAACACAGCTTTAGGGGGCCTTTGAAGGTGAAAGAGGAAAGCCCCGGACAGCCAAATATTCGTGTCATGCATGTCACAGCTGCTGGCCAGAGATCCTGGAGCAGGTGGTCCCAGAGCTGGCTGGTCAAGGCAGCAGGCAGGAGCCTGTTTTCCTGCCACAGTAAGTTGAGATGCTGATCTGACCCCCACTCTCCTGACACATGTGGCACTTTCTTGTCCTTCTACATCCGTCTTCAGTTGGGTGGAACATTTCCTGATTCCCTGCACATATTTAATGATCCCTTAAGCAAGGTGGAAAGGCTCAGAGTGATGCTATTGGTTCAAGGTCACACAGCTGGTACTTGATGGAGGCAGGTCACGAACCTGCTTCTGAAGCCCGTCCATTTTCCATACCATGACCAGCCATCACGCCGAGTAAGGTCTCGGAATAAGTCTGCACAAAGAACAAATCTCCCTTACATCCGCATATCCTCCCCCTTGTGCTTTCATGAGAGTGTTTGGGTTGCCTTTTACCAACATCACTGAGTCTGTAAGTCTTTTCTTTTTGAAAATAGCTGTGGCTGTGGGTCAGGGGCTGTAGCTGAGTGAGAAGGGGTTGGGGGTGTCTGAACACCAACTTCCAGTCCTCCCCGGAAGGGAGATAAACAGGCTCCTGGGACTCACACGCAACATTTTTTAGCGTCTTGCACTTTTGGTAAGTGACAGTTTTGCAAATTGCGGGTAAAGAACTTAAATGTCTAATTAAATCCTGAAGATGTACAGGAGTTTGAAACCAGTGATTGATGTTCACGGAGGTGCGGGTCCCTGACGGAGGCTGCCTGACAGGGACTGCAAAGCCCGCTCAGCAACTGATGTCTTGTTGTGATCCATGTTGTCATTTTTTCATTACTGATTAAAATTAAAAATCTGCTTGGCAAATCCATTGTAAAAATTCCCTTCATGAGCATCGACGGGTACAAATTATTTTGTCAATCGTCTGGCAATCAAAACGGGGCTGGAGACTGTTTCTAGCCCACACGTTTTTATCCCCCTCTCACTAACGCCAGTGACTTTTCACAACAAAGTTTTAAAAAGCGTAGGTTGCAGTCTTGGCAGTGCTTAAAAAAACTAAAGATTCATCTCTATTTTTTAATGAAATGTTCTGTTTATGTGCCCCCCCCCTTGCCGAGAGCAGAGGGGAAGGTTCGTGGTGGGAGAGTCCGTCTGCCTCTGTAATTGTCTAATGCCTTGTAATGACAGGTGGATAATAGTAATAAAAGCCTTTATTAGAATAAAAATCTGTTTCGAGAATGGAAGCATAAATTGTCGAAAACTGCAAGACAGAAAAAGAATCTGGCTGACCTGCAAACCAAATGAAAAATATTTACAGTGACTCCACTGAGATGGTTTTGACTTGGTATCTGTGTGTCATTGAAAGATGGAGGGAGGAAAGGGAGAACATGGAGGTAGCATGGACCTGAGCACAGAGCACTGAGTTGAAAGATCTGGATTCTAGGCTTAACCCAGTGCTGTGTGACTCTGGGCAGGTGAATTCCCCTCTCTGGGCTCCATAGCCTCTTCTGCAAATAAAATGATTGGATCAGTCAGCTAGTTCCTGTGTTCTCTTGAGTATACACTCTGCAGACATGTTCAGTCACTTGAAGTCTGTAAGTCAGCTAGACATTTAAAATGCCTAGGGTTCATCTCCGAATGCAGAATGTGGGGTGGGAAGAGAATATCCCCAGGTTTGGAGTCGTAAGTGCCAGGTTAGATCCTGACCGACCATGTATGAGTTCTGGATCCTGAGAAATTTACTCATATCTTTGGACCTCAGTCCTCTTGAGTCTAAGTGATTAAATGAACTTACATCTGGACAGCACCCAGTGTGGGGCTTGCCACGTGGTAGTCACTGAATCTCATCTATGAATTAAAAAAAAATTGAGGTAAAATTGGTGTATAACATATAAGTCTCAGGTGTCAGCAGAATAACTCAATATATGTGTACACTGCAAAGTGATCACCACAATGTCTAGTTATCATCACCAATAACTGACCCCCTTCACCGATTTTGTTCAGCCCCCAACCCCCTTCCCCTCTAATAACCACCAATCTGTTCTCTACATTTATGAATTTAGTTTTGTTTATTCGTTTGCTTTATTTTTTAGATTCCATGTAGTGAAACCGTATGGTATTTATCTTTGTCTGACTCCTATCACTTAGCATAATACCCTGTAGGTTCATCCGTGTTATTGCAAATGGCAAGATTTCCTTCTTTTTATGGTTGAGGAGTATCCCATTGCATGTGTATATATCTATATCTATCATCTATCATCTATGTATCTACATAGTTACCTACCTATCACATCTTCTTCATTCATTCGACCATTCATGGACACTTAGGTTGCCATATCTAGGCTATTGTAAATAATGCTGCTGTGAACATAGGGGTGCATATCTTTTGGAATTAGTGTTTTGTTTCCTTAAGATACATATCCAGAATTAGAATACTGTATCATATAGTAGTTCTATTTTTAATTTTTTGAGAAACCTCCATACTGGTTTCCATAGTGGCTACAACTATTTTTTTACCTTCCCACCAACAGTGCACAAGGGCTCCCTTTTCCCCATATCCTCACCAACAATTGTTATTTCTTTTAGAATTATTTGTTCTAGTTCTGTGAAAATTGCCTTGAAAGTTTGGTCAGGATTACACTGAATCTGTAGATTGCTTTGGGTAGTATGGCTATTTTCACAATATTAAGTTTTCCAAACTATGAGCACAGAAAATCTTTTCATTTGTTTGTGTTGTCTTCAATTTCTTTCATAAATGTCTTATTGTTTTCAGTGTACAGGTCTTTTACCTCCTTGGTTAAATTTATTCCTAGGTATCTTATTCTTTTTGATGCAATTGTAAATAAGATTTTCTTAATTTCTCTTTCATTATTAGTGTATAGAAATGCAACAGATTTCTGTATATTGATTTGTATCCTGCAACTTTACTGAATTCATTTATTCTAACAGTTTTTTACTGGAGTCTTTAGGATTTTCTATATATATAGCATCATGTCACCTGTGAATTGTGACAGTTTTATTTCTTCCTGTCCCATTTGGATGCATTTTATTTCTTTTTCCTGCCTAGTTGCTGTGGCTAGGACTCTAATACTATGTTGAATAAAAGTGGGGAGAGTGGGCATCCTTATCCTATTCCTGTTCTTAGAGGAAAAGCTATGATATCAACTATAGTTTGTTGTATATGGCCTTTATTATGTTGAGGTATGTTCCCTCTATACCAATGTTGTTGAGAGTTTTTATCACATGTGGATATAAAAATCTGTTACATGCTTTTTCTACATCTATTGAGATGATCGTATGATTTTTGTCCTTCATTTTGTTAATGTGGTGTATCATGTTGATTGTTTTGCAGATATTGAACCATCCTACCATCCCTGGAATGAATGTATGATCCTTTTAATATACAGTTGACCTTTGAAGAGTGCCGGGGTTAAGGTTGCCAATCCCCTAAGCAATTAAAAATCTGTATATAATCTGTACATAACTTTTGACTCCCTAAAACTTAACTACTGATAGCCTACTGTTGACTGGAAGCCTTGCCAAAATCATAAACAGTAGATTAACATATATTCTGTATATGTATTATATACTGTATTTTTACAATTAAGTAAGCTAGAGAAAATAAAATGCTTTTTCAAATTGTCACAAATACCCAAAAGTTTTTCCAATATATTTATTGACAAAAATCTGCATATAAATGGACTGTGCAGTTCAAATCTATGTTGTTCAAGGGTCAACTGTATTGTTGAATTTGGTTTGCTAACCTTTCATTGAGGATTTTTGCATCTATGTTCTTTAGGGATATTGGCCTGTAAATTTAAAAAATTTTATTATTTTTTTTTGTGGTGTCCTTTATCTGGCTTGGTATTGGGTAATGCTGGCCTTCTAAAATGGGTTTGGAAGCATTCTCTTCTCTTCAATTTTTTTGGAAGACTTTGAGAAGGATAGGTATTAAATCTCCTTTGAATAATTGGTAAAATTCACAAGTGAAGCTCTCTGGACCTGGCCTTTAGTTTGTTGGGAGATTTTTAAATTACTGATTCAATCTCCTTATTAGTAATGGTCTATTCAGATTTCCTATATCTTCATGATTCAGTTTTGGAAAATCATGTTTCTAGGAATTTATCCATTTCTTCTATGTTGTCCAATTTGTTGGCATATAATTATTCATAGTAGTCTCTTGTGATCCTTTGTATTTCTGTGGTATCAATTCTGACATCTCTTTCTAATTTTATTTATTTGAACTTTTTTTCTTCTTGGCGAGTCTGGCTAAAGTTTTGTCAATTTTGTTTATCATTTCAAAGGACCAGTTTCACTGATCTTTTCTATTTTTTTAGTCTCTATTTTGTTTATTTCCACTCTGATTTTATGATTTCCATTCTTCTACTAACTTTGGGCCTTTTTTGTTTTTCTTTTTCTAGTTCCTTTAGGGGTAAAGTTAGATTATTTGTTTGAGATTTTGTTTCCTGAGGTAGGCCTGTATCACTATTACCTTCCTTCTTAGAACTGTTTTTGTTGCACCCCATAGATTTTGGTTGGTCATATTTCTATTTTCATTTGTCTCAAGGTATTTTTTGATTTCCCTTTTGGTTTCATTGTGGACCCATTGATTGTTCAGTTGCATGTTGTTAAATCACCACACATTTGTGATTTTTCCAGCTTTCTTCTTGTAACTGATTTCTACTTTTTTGCTTTCAGCATTTTGAATATAGCATGTCACCCACTTCTGGCCTGCTAAATTTCTGCTGAAGAATCAGCTAATAGCCTTATGGGAGTTCCTTTGTACATAACAAGTTGTTTTTCTCTTGCTGCTTTTAAGATTCTCTCCTTGTCTTTACCTTTTGAAATTTTCATTATATGTCTTGGTGGGAATCTCTTTGGATTCATCTTGTTTGGAATTATCTTGGTCTCCTGGATGTCCATGTCTGTTTCCTTCTCCAGGCTAGGGAAGTTTTAAGCCATTATTTCTTCAAATAACTTTTCTATCCCTTTCTCTCTCTCTCTCTTCTCCTGATGGGACCCCTATAATGCAAATGTAATTCTGGTTGATGTTGTCCCATAGGTCCCTTAAGCTATCTTCACTTATTAAAATTCTTTTTTCTTTTTTTTTTTGCTCTATCTTGGTGAATTACATTGCTTTGTCTTCCAGATCACTGAACCATTCTTCTGCTTCATCTAGTCTACTGTTGAACCTCTCTAGTGTATTTTTTCAGCTCAGTTACTGTATTTTTCAGCTCTGTGACTTCTGTTTGGTACTTTTTTATATTTTCAAAACTTTGTTGAGGATCTCACTGTTATTCATCCACTCTTCTCCTAAGTTTGGTGAACATCTTAAAGACTATCACTTTGAACTCTTTACCAGGTAGATTATTTATCTCTATTTCATTTAAGTCTTTTCCTAAGGTTTTGTCTTGTTCTTTCATTTGGAACATATTCCTGTTTCTTCAGTTTGCTTGACTCTCTGTGTTCATTTTTATTAAGTGAAACAGCTGCCTCTCCCAGTCTTGAAGATATAGCCTTGTGTGGAGATGAACCTTGTCATTCAACCTTGCCCTAGCTCTTGTTTGTCTCTCAAACTTTGCAATTGTCTAAGTAGCCTGATTTATTCTTGATCAGTCCTAACTGTCAAAGGTGTACTAAGACCAGCCAGTATTCCAACAGGAGTGCTCTCAGCACCCAACTTCAGGCTGATTAGAAGCCATCTCCTCTGGTAGCAACTTTCAAAGTATACAAATATATACAAGGCTGTGGGACTACAATAATAAACCCTGATGATCTCCAGACCAGGAGATCTGGAAGTGTCTCCTAGATGACAATTGAATAAATCAAGACTTCAAATGAGTGTATAAGCTCCTTTCTGGGGAGTAGCAGTGGCATCTCCAAGCCAACATTCATTTAGAGTGACTCTGTAGCTTCTAGAAATGTGGCAAATCTGAAGCCAATCTCTCAGGTTGAAGCTCCGGGACATGTAGACGGGCCCTTTTCATAGGCGGACAAAGGGTGTTTTCAGTCTTCTGTGTAATGTCCTGGGGTGGTAGCCTGCCAAGAACTATCTCTCCAGTTGTTATAGTCCTATGGAGCACAGAAAACAAACCCCTTTGTCCCCCAGTGCCTGGTAATCAAAGGGCCCCCCTGTGTGGACTATGCTGGTGGCTTCAGTGATGCAGGGGAAATGTATTGGGAAGAGGATGCACCCACAGCTTTAGTGAGGTAGGGAAGGAGTGCTGGAGAAGGAGTTCTGCTATAGTGAGGCCTGCCTGTACTAGCAAAATAGAGACAGAGTGCAAAATGGCTCTTGCCTGTGTCTCCATCCCCTCAGAAAATCTCAGCTTGTCTCTGCCCATCGGGCAGAAACTTTATGATTAGCAAATGAGTTTCCTTCCCATATAATCCAGTTGCTTTTCAAACTGCTGCCTTTGTGCTGGGTCTTGGGATGAATGAGTTTGCATGTGAGCCTCTCAAAGGAGGTATTTCAAATCCCGTAGCCCTCTGGGGTCCCTAGACATGATCCTCATTGGTTTCCAAAGCCAGATATTTTGGGGCCTCATCTCTTTGGTGCAGGTCCCATGTGTTGGGGTGCCCAATGTGGGGCACAACGCCCTCCTTCCTTGGGGAGAGGCTCCGCGTCTGTGAGATCCCTCCCTATGTGGGTCTCTGTGCTGAGGGTGATTTTTGGTTGGGCTGAGTCTCTGTCTCTCTTATCCATCTTTGTGTGGCCCTTTTATCACTTGCTGTGCAGGGAGCCTCTGTTCAGCTTATTTTCAGTTCTTTTTCAGCAGGAATTATTCTATATGGATCTGTAGATTTGGTGTGTCTGTGGGAGGACGTGAGGTCAGGGTCTTCCTATGCTATGGTCTTCTTGGACTGCTGATGAGAATTTTTAAAAATATCACAATCAGCCGGACAAAGAAATCTTTGAAGGCCTTTGAGAAAGAAAATGACTCTTACATATGTGTTATCCAGGCCCCCAGACCCCTTACAGTTCTGATCACCAGTTACAATGTATGTTTTTTTCCCCTACATCAAACAATTGTCCGACACCAGCTGGGTGTTCTACAATTGAATCCAGTTCTGACACTATCTGCCTGGAGATCCCACAGGTTAAAGGCTAAGTCCTGCAACATCTCCCCTTCAGATGCCAAGCACAAGTCTAGGTTTTTACCCATGCTTCTGACCAACTGACTATTGATTGAAAATCCCAATGACCCCCTCCCTGGGTTTGATTTATTTGCTGGGATAGCTCACAGAACTCAGAGAAATATTTTACTTAAGATTACCAGTTTATTATAAAAGGATGTAACGCAGGAACAGCCAGGTGGAAGAGATACATAGTACACGTATGCAGAAAAGGTCTTAGAGCCTCCATGCCTTCTCCAAACCCACCACTCTCCCTGAATCTCATGTGTTCATCAACCCCGAAGCTCTCCAAAACCTGTCCTTTTGTTTTTTTATGGAGGCTTCATGACATAGGCTTGATTGATTAAATCACTGGCCATTGGTGATAGATTCAACCTCTAGCTTCTCTTCCCTCCCTGGAGGTGAGGGGGTGAGACTGAAAGTTTCAACCCTCCGATCATATACTTGTTTCCCCTGGGAATTGGCTTTATCTCGTTTGGGGAGATTCATGTTTCTGTGTTCCTTGCACGTATCCTCCATCAAGCATTCATTCCTTATTCCAAATTATGTGCAAAGCATCTGCTTGGCACAAGGCACGGAGCTGGGCTCTGGGAATCCAGAAATGGATGAAATCAATTCTTGCTCTCCGGACACCAACAGCCAAGAGCAGACGCCCTACCTCCACCAGGTGTGATACAAGGGGCCCAACTGCAGGCCCCTGGGAACAAGTCCCCATCGTGAGGTGCTTTTCAAAAGCCACCTCATTAACATAAACTCAGGTGTGGCCTAAAGGGGTTTTTTATGACTGCTAAGACACATTAATACATATTTCTTGTTATAAATCACAATATCACATCCATCCCTAGCCGGAGTCCCCCTCGGTGACACTGGCCTGCAGTTGGGCCCCTTGTATCACACCTGGTGGAGGTGGGGTGTCTGCTCTTGGCTGTTGGCGTCCGGAGAGCAAGAATTGATTTCATCCATTTCTGGATTCCCAGAGCCCAGCTCCGTGCCTTGTGCCAAGCAGATGCTTTGCACATAATTTGGAATAAGGAATGAATGCTTGATGGAGGATACGTGCAAGGAACACAGAAACATGAATCTCCGCAAACGAGATAAAGCCAATTACAGGAAGACCCGAAACCAGTTCAGGGTCCTGAGATTCTGCCAGTATCCTGTTGTGAGTTCCTTACAAGCATCTCATTCAACCAATGTGAGGTCTGTATTCTAGGGCGAGATACCACCCCCTTTCTGTGGTTCTCAGAGGTGTGGACAAATGGAGCTGTGAGAGGCATTTTTAGTACCATCTAGAACTGAAGCTTAGACTTAATTAAGAAATATTTCATTCTGTTCAGGGTTGTTTGCTTATAATTTATGCACTTCATTTTCCCCTTCTGTGTTTTTAAAAATCTAAAGGTTTCCATTCTTCTGCGAAAGACAAAAACAGAATATATTTTTAAGGCGTTGAGATTGTAGGGTCATCTTTAATGAAAAACAATATGCCTTCTGTCTTTTTATAGACTCATCTGCTTATTAAATACCTTGAACAAATCATAGCATGGAGAAAGAATTTGTAAACAATTGAAATCAGGTGGTTCAGAATTCCAAATCTATATCCTTTCATAAACTGCCTTGGAATATTTATGTCTCTTCACACATAGTTGGCATATGAACCTCATACAGAGAATAGGGATATTATAAAATGCAAATAAATCCACAGTTTCCTTCCTCCATAGCCCAGCAGGAACAGGGCTGTTGGGAATAAATGCCACGGGTATTTGAACTGTTAAAAAAAAAACATTTTAATGATTGGGCAATTTTCTATTCTGGAAAAATGGTTCATTCTTTTATAGAATGATTTCCCCAAAACTCTATTTTGTAGATATTTTGCTAATGTGTCAACCCACAGCTGGAAAGATGGGAATGCATTTTCCACACCCCCAAAATGTGAGCTCATGCGCAAAGTGGCTGGTGAGAGTCCTGTCACTAAGAATCCCAGGGAGGCAGGTTGTCTCCTGTTCCCCTCTCGGAGAGGCTGATGCAGGGACATTTGGGGGAGTGTTATCTGAGCTTCTATTGTCCATTTGCATGTCCACCCACTTACCTTATGGACCTATCAACACAGAACCACGTTTCCCACACTCACTGAGGACCTTGTATTATGAATAGGCAGTGGGAGTGCAGAAATTAATCAGATACATTCTTTGCCCTTGAGGAACACCCCAAACTAATTGGAGAGACAGACATAGGCAGAGCAGAAGAGAAGGGCTGGGTTGGAAAATTTTGACAACAGGATATGACATGGGTCACTTTTGAATTCCACCTTAGTTATTACTGAATCTATCAATAAACAATAATTCCAATTGATGTGAATAGCATGGTCTAAAGCCACTGTCAGTGACAACCCTCTACTACACCCCCATCCTGCATAGGTGGCAGACATTAGTAATCAACTGTGACACTCTTTCCGCCTGAGCCAGGAGCAGTGATTGCAGATCCACTGGAGCTGGCACAAAAGGGTACATCTAGGTGTTAGTTGGGGTTTGGTGGTTGGGAAGGGCCCTGAGTTAGGAGTCAGACGTGTTTGCTGCTAATTCTCTAGATAACACAGGCAAGACTATTACATGAGGAGGCAATAGATGATCTTGACAGTCTTCCAGCTCTGACGTATTAGCCATGAGTGGATAATTGAGGACATATTTAAGTTGGTACACTCGGGCTGATGACCTACTGAGTGTTGGACATTGCGTTCACTCTGTGGGTGTAAGAAATACAGGCACGGCTATTAGGAGGAAATAGGCATGCACACAGCCAGTGCTAATATCACCAGAGTGTCAACAAAAAAGAATAGAGGTTTAGTTAAGGATTCTCAGGAGATGGGGGAGGAAAAGATCAGGCGTGGGGAAGACTGGGAAGGCTTCATGGAGAAGGTGGCATATAATCTAAGCCCTGATGGACAAAAAGGAATCCAAGAAGCAGGGAGGGTTTGGTTTGCTATTCAAGTGAAGAGGTTCTTGTTCTTCCCTGTCTATTTCCTCATCTGCAAATAGGAATATAACCACCTCTTTTGTTGTCAAGATCGAGAAAGACTCCATCTTGTCAAGCTCGAACAAGACAGCGCTGGAAATATGCCTGGCAATGTATAAAGCTTTATACAAGTGTCCGTTAGTCCATCCAGTTCACTCAAGAAATAGTTATTGAGCACCCACCATGTGCCAGGCCTACTCAGACTATAGGATAAAGAGGCAGATGGGGAGGTGACAATTCTTCCACCAGGAAGTCTGCCTTCCGGTTGATATTTCACATCCTTGTGTGTGAGTGCGCCTGCATAAGCCGCTTCCTGTTGCCTTAGGGAGGGGGTGAGGTTGTCCATGGTGAGTCTCACAAACAAGTGATCTACAATGTTGGGGCCTCTGGGATTCAGACCTTCCACTATTGCAAGGAAATAGTTTGTCCTTAGGAGGTAGCTCTGCTCTCCTGGAGACCTTCCAGAACAGGTTTGCCATTTTGTGGGTGGGATGAGGCATTATCACAGAGGCAAGGAACATGAGATAATGGGTGTGGAGGGCTCAGCGCAGCTCCTGGCCCGGCAGGGTTGGTGGGGGTGGGGATGCTCCACGGGCATGAGCTGGCGTCTGAGGCTGCTTGTGGGTTACAGGGCATTCTCCCTGCCGCGGCCCCACTCGACTCTCCTAAGAGCCCACAGTTCCCCTTTACAGATGTGGGACTGAGGATTGCTGAGGTGGGTATCTGTCACAAGGTCACGCAGCACGTGGGTGTCAGAGTGGCCATAGCTCCACGGAGCCCGATTCGAGCAAGGCTGTCCTGACCTCACCAGCTGGAATCCACTCCTCCACCTGCGTGGCGCCTAGTTCCCAGCTGAGGCCTCACCGGGCAGTCAGGGGGCGTCAGGGAAATGGGCTGAACCAGGGGCCTGTGACCTGGGCCAAGTCCTGTGCACCGCTTAACAACAGTGTGCCCCGAGACCTTCCCTCTCTGAGCCCCCTCTTCCTCAGCTGCAGAACAGGGATCCGAAGGAGCTGAGTGTGATGGGCCACAGCAATGGGCAGGTGGAGGAGGGAGGGGAGGACCTTGGGGCAGAGCAAGGGCTTTGGCAAAGACTGCTGCGAGATAGGTGTCCACCTCCCGGAGTCAGGCACAAGCTTGGGAGGAGGGGAGGCCCTGGGCCCCCTTCTTCCACCCCCGCAGCAGGCACTGCCAGGCCGGGAGCGCACCATGTCCTGAAACGCTCTCTGCCTTTCTTGAGCTGATACATACTTGTCGTGGGCGATGTTCCCACTATCAGACATTTGGTGGAATCATACAAATTCCCACCCTGCTTAATACATTTTCATGTTTCTTCCTTGACAGGCCTGGGCATGTCAGATTTGGGGTCCCCCCAGCTCGAGGCCCAGGCTTCTGGTGTGCTTGGGAATGGAAGCTGTTTGGAGAACTGTCCAGGCCAGAGGCCTGGGCTGGTGAAACAAAGAAAGGCAGGGTCAAGGGGCAAGAGCAAGGGTGGGGCCTTCTGGGACGTTCTCTCTGCAGCCTCCCAAGTTAGCAGGACGCTCGGGCACACACATTCAGGACTTGGGTTTAAGCCCTGTTTCTAACCACATGCTCACGGTTAATCTCTCTGAGCCTCAGTATTTATGAAACGATAATAATAAAATGCCCACCCATACCATTGAGTGATTAAATGGCATGGTGCATGAAGATACCTGTGCCCGGTGCCTGGTGAGAACTCAGTTGGTGCTGCGGTATGAAGGTATTAATATTACAAGTCAGCAAACGTCTGTTGAGTTCCCATTCTGTGATAGGAGCTATGTCTCTGTATCTCACTTAAAAAGTCACGATAACCCCAGGGTGGGGGTTATTATTATTATCTTTACTTTGTAGATAAGGAAACCAAGGCTTAGGGAGGGGAGTGGCCTGGCCCAGTGCAGTCCGGGAGCTTGCTGGACCTGCTAGTGGGATCTCCCTGTTGCGCACACCTGAGCCAAGTTCATGGCCTGTGGGTGGGCAGCACTTGACTTGGGCCCTGACTGGTGGGGTGGACTTCCCAAGGGTCAGCTGAGTAACCCAAAGCCCTGTGTCAGCCAAGTGCAGCAGGCTTTGCTGCCGCTTCTGGAGGGCCCCCCCTTGGGTGATGTGAACACGCTGGTTTTCCAGGACTGGAAGCCTCAAGCATGTGGGGCCCTCAAACCTCAAAGGGGTTTGGCTGCTGTGGCTTTTCTGGCAACAAAAGTTGTTGATTTACTTTTCTAGCCAAGTGGCTAGTTGAGGGCGCCAGCTAGAACCTGCTGTTAGAAGCTGCTCACGGTAGCCTGTGTGGAGGGCTCAGGGTAAAGCCCCTGAGAGTGGCGGGATCCCGGAATGTCTCCTCCCTTTCCTCTTGGTTGGCACATGGCTGGGGCAGAGAACACACCAGGGATTTCTGGGTGAGCGCCTCTCCCTGGCAGGACTGGGCTGACCCTCTTAGAGCTCATCTGAGGCTGTAGGACTGACCACACTTGATACTGGCTTGGGGTCGGCTCTCCTTTTCTGGGAGGAGGGCCCTCTAGAAGGACTCCTTGCTCCAGGCCAGAGCCTTTTGCAGCCCTGCAGGGCCTCCCAACACTGCTTTGGGACCAGCTTCTAGAAAAGTTTCTACAGATAAAGATGCAAATACAGAAGGATGGGCCCCAAAGCTGTCCTAGTGACTCTGATACATTGTCTCCGTGGATGGCTTCGTGTACCCCTCACCAGAATGGATGCTTCACGAGGCAGAGCTCTTGCATTTCATGTTCTCTGATACATCCTTTGTGCCTGGAACAGGGTGCTCTAGACCCGCACATAGCAGGTGGTCAAGTTGTTGAATGAATGGAAGGATGGATGGATGGATGGATGCTGGGTGAATTGAGCCTTCATCTGGATGTATTTTAGGTGAGCCATTACTGATGAGTGGCTGTGTCCCAGCAACTAGTATAGGGTCTTGTGCTCAACATCTGCTTAATCAGGGAGCGGGGGACCCAATTATCCACTAAGTGATAAGCAACTCTCTTAATATGCCTAGGGTTTGGCCCAGGGCCTAGAATAGTAGGTGCTTGTTAATGTAGACTGAGATGAATAGCTGGTGTGGAACTTAAACCATCAAGTAGAAGAGCCTGTCATTCCAAACCCCTGGCCACCCATTCTAATGTTCCCAGTACCTGTTCTTGGAGAACCCTCTGTGTGAAGAAATAACATTATACCACAGCTGCTCAGCACTCATTAAAGGGCCCAATATGCTAATAGTTTCAATTAGGGTCAGAGTACTAACTTCCAGGCAACTGCAGGGATGCATATTTTTATTGACTTTATAGGCTAGGAACAAAGCTAGTGGTTTATGGTCTGTAGGCATTTGTATCAGTCAGGAGAGGTTAGGTTACACTGCATAACAAATAGCCCAATATCTCAATGGCCTAGTACAACAAAATTATATTTTTTACTCATACTACGTGCCCAATAAATATCAAATAGAGGCTCAACTGTAGGTTTTACTCACTCAGGGACTCAGGCCAGCAGCAGCCATTATCTGGAATGTTATCTATTGCCACAACAGGGAAAACAGAACACTGGCTCTTAAAGGCTTCCAGCAGAAAGAAACACACATAATTTCTGCTTGCATTTAATTTAAAAGACACATGGTCACATCTAACTTCAAGAGACCAGAAAAGTGCCACCCAACCAAGTTTTTAGGCAGAAAGGAACTTAAAATATTGGCTCTACTATGTAATGACCACTACATCATATTTTTGAAACTTTCCTAGGGAATAACTCTAAGTGAGTTGCTTCTTCCCTTTGAGTTTTAGTTTCCTACTGGGTTAATCATGGAAAATAATGTTTATTTAACAGGTTACTTTGAGGATGAAATGAAATAATTACAAAAATACCCTGAGAAATGTTCCTCTCCTTTTAGGTCATTTGTAAATTAATAAACTTATGAATACTGGGAATGAGTGGTGGGGAAAAGGCAAGACTTGGTTCAGCCTTCCTGGGACTTACAGTTTAGTGGGTAACATAATAACGGTTGCATAAATAAAGGAAAATTTAAATTTTGATATGTACGTTAAAGGGGAGTGTGGTACACTGATGGCAAAAGTGGCCCCAATTCTCTGCTCTTCTCTGTACAATATGCCTTGTCAGTTCTCATTCAGAGGTGGAAGCTATTTCTCCACCCCTCGTATGTGGGGCGGCCTGTGACTTGCTTTGGCCAATGGAGTACAGTGAAAGAGATGTTAAGCTCGGGCCAAGTCTAGGTCTCAAGAGGCCTTGCATGCTTCTGCCACCACCACGAGAACGTGCCCAGGTGTGCCTGCTGTCTGAGAGAGCACGTGGAACACAGCTGAGTCATACCAGTGGCGCTAGCCGCCTACCTGCCCCACCAGGTGAGCACAGACAGAAGTGTGAACCCAGAGGAGACCAGCTGGGCCTGATTGGCAGAACCACCCAGCCGTCTTACAGACTGATACAAATAATGCCTGGTGGTTGTGTTCAATTTTGAGGTGGTTTTATTGGGTAGCACTATCACGGCAATACATGACTGATACAGAGAGATCCGTGAGACTGTATAGTTAAAGAATTTGACTAGTCTGGGAGGTCAGGTAGGGCTTCCCCGAGGAAACAAAGACTGAGCTGAGACCTAGTGGCAGAGCAGAGCAGGTGTTAACCAGGTGAAGGGGTGGGAAGAGCATTCCACAGGGAGGACAGTGTGTGTAAAGGCCCCGTGGCGGGAGGGGCATGGTCCCTTCAGACACTGCAGTGGCCGGTGTGGTAGGTGGGGGCAGTGGGAGTCCTGGCTCCCTTTCCCAGGCCTCTATAATTAAGCCTTTCATTTCTAGGGAACTTTGCATCCCACTTATCATGAGCAATACCAATGATGCCATGGCTGGGGCCAATGTTTGTATAAAACAAGCCCTGAGGGGCTGGCTTCCATGGGTTCCAGAGGAGCCAAGTGGGTGATCCTGGTTGGTAGAGCCGAAAGGACTCTTAGAGGTGGTTTGGGTCATCCTGTTCTTTAATGACTAGAAAGCAGAGCCGTGGAGAGGGAAGGTGGCTCGCCTAGGATGTTCTAGGGAGGGCCAGGTGTGTGCAACACGATACACTATTTTCTTCCAGAGTGACCTCCTGTGTGATCCAGGTAAACCTACAAGGCTCCGGGGACTTAACAGTTTCAGAGAAACATCTACAGCAGCTATAGATGAAACCACAGAGAGGAGGCAATGAATACTATCTAGATACCTACTGGGGGTCAAAGGCTGTGTGAAAAGCTTTATAAAGGTCGTTCAAAAAAATTCTCTTAGCAACTCGATGAGAGAGGTAGTTTTATTTTTATTTTGTTTTACTCATCTGATACAAAAGGAGACTGAAATTCAGAGAGATGAAATTATCTACCTAAGTTCACACAGCTGGCAAGTCACAGGGATTCCCTGACTCCAAAATTCACATTTTTTTTTTTACCCCAATATGCTGCCTGTATAAACGTAATTCTTTCTAATGGAATTGTTGGATTTCAGTTGATAGTGAAAGACATTGGAGGTGACAAATATTTATTAAAGTTTGGCTATCCAGCACTCAACCTCGATCTCCCATTTGGAGGGATTTGCCATTGTAAGCACTCAAGACATGAGAACCATCCCCTTGAACCCTCTTCCCACTCAAGGGATCTGCCTAAGCAGTGGGGCAACCAGATAGGAGACAGTGGTTATGCAAAATACCCACAATTCTTTCTGGTTGGTTTCTGTGGTCCCATGGCCTAGGGATGCACATAATTCACTGAGCAGCTTTACTAGACAGGCCCAACCACCTGGCGGGCTCAGCCCCTGTAGTTCAGATAAAAGAAGGATAAGAGAATATTCCTGGTGTATAAACTACCCATGTATGATTGGAGCACCATCAAAACTAAGTGGTAGAGTGCTTATAGAAGTGTTAGGAAGTCCAAACTGTTGTGAGAATTTAAGTTTCCAGGGTCGGTTCAGTGCAGCTCAATTCAGTTCAGCTTGACTCAACTCAGCTGAGCTTAGCTCAGTTTGGCACAAGTAAATTCAGCTCAAAGCAGCTCAGTGTTCTTTATCTCAGCTCAGTGCACACCAGCTCAGCTCTGCTCAACTCAGTGCTCAGATCAAATCAGCTTTGCTCAATGTATCCACTTCGTGCTACCCAGTTCAACTGAATACAACTCAACTTACTCGGTCCAACACCACTCAACCTAACTGAAGTAAGTCGGGCACAGCTACATTCAATCAATTACAGAGACATTTTTTGAGTATGAAGGTTGGACACTCTGAAGGTTGTGTCCTCTAGGAACTCACACTTTTTACTCATGTTTTACTCATCTGATACAAAAGGAGACTGAAATTCAGAGAGATGAAATTATCTACCTAAGTTCACACAGCTGGCAAGTCACAGGGATTCCCTGACTCCAAAGTTCACATTTTTTTTTTACCCCAATATGCTGCCTGTATAAACGTTTAGCTATGAGGAAGAACATAGATACTAATATACAAGCAGACACTCTGAAGGCTCAGTGAAGGAACATCTACTTCTCACTGGAAGAAGGTTTTGAAAGTCATCATGTCAGGTAAAATTTAATTTTAAGTAGTGATTGGAAGGCTGGGATAAGAGGCTTTCCAAAAAGAGGGAAGTGCTTGAAGGGGTCAAGTCAATGGCATGATTTGGGAGTAGATATAGAAGTGTTAGTGGGTAATAGAAGGTAAGGCCAAAGGCAGGGAGGCTGGAGATATAAGACAGCTCTGAATGGCATGCTTAGGAGTTTGGACATTTCTGTAAGAACAGAAATCTGTTAGGTGATTTCATTTTATTCTTATACAAATCCTAGGAGACATTTAGGGTAGGGATGGTTAGTTCCAACTTACAGGTGAAGAAATAGGGGCTTAGAGAAGTTAATACTTGCCCAACTACAGGTTTTGATTAAGTTGGACATTAAACCATGTTGAGAGAACTACGTCTTCTTTGTTTTTATATCCTCAGGCCCACAGCTGGCACTCAAGATCTGAAGCATGGTGTGATTCAAGCTATATTTTCATGCCATAGATGTCTAGAGGGCAGAGGAAGGGTGGGAAGTGGTTGAGGGAGGAAGACCAGTTGGAAAAGAATAAGCGTCTGAAAAAGGTAGGGGCCCTGAGGATGGTGCAGAGAGGAAGTATTTGTTAAATACATTTTCAAGTCCCCGCAAAATGTCATGCAGTTTCTAGAGTGTATTTAATTGAGTTGGAAGAGTGTGGTCTCATTTGTTCAAGTCTCTTGCCCTTCTAGAACCCAAAATTCCTCATCTGGAAATATGGAGTTTAAAATACTATTCCCTTAATGATTGCTATAGTTCAAAATGAGATACATCTGCTTAAAAAAGAAAATGTTTCCAAACTTAAGAAAAATTATGAAGTGTAATGTAACCAGTACCCACGTGCCTACTACCTAGAATAAATGAATATTAATGTTTTGCCAAATTGGCTTTGTCTTTTTGATTTTTGGAGACCAAATCTTTGACAGTTATCTTTTTTTTTTATGAGTCTAATGTTTATTCTGTTTTGCTTTTTTTTTTATTTACAGTTTATTTTGGTATCATTAACCTACAATTACATGAGCAATATTATGGTGATTAAACTCCCCCCTTCATCAGGTCCCCCCCACCAACCCCATTACAGTCACTGTCCATCAGCGTAGTGAGATGAGAATCACTACTTGTCTTCTCTGAGTTGTACAGCCCTCCCCGTGCCCCCCCTACCTTACGTCTGCTAATCGTAAAGCCCCTTTTACCCTCTTATCCCTCCCTTCCCACCCATCTTCCCCAGTCCCTTTCCCTTTGGTAACTATTAGTCCGTTCTTGGGTTCTGTGAGTCTGCTGCTGTTTTGTTCCTTCAGTTTTTTTTTTCTTTGTTCTTATACTCCACATATGAGTGAAATCATTTGATACTTGTCTTTTTTGGCCTGGCTTATTTCACTGAGCATAATACCCTCTACCTCCATCCAGGTTGTTGGAAGTGGTAGGATTTGTTTTCTTCTTATGGCTGAGTAATATTCCATTGTGTATATGTACCACCTCTTCTTTATCCATTCATCTACTGATGGACACTTAGGTTGCTTCCATTTTTTGGCTATTGTAAATAGTGCTGCAATAAACATAGGGGTGCATCTGTCTTTCTGAAACTGGGCTGCTGCAGTCTTAGGGTAAATTCCTAGGAGTGGGATTCCTGGGTCAAATGGTATTTCTATTTTGAGTTTTTTGAGGAACCTCCATACTGCTTTCCACAATGGTTGAACTAATTTGCATTCCCACCAGCAATGTAGGAGGGTTCCCTTTTCTCCACATCCTCGCCAACATTTGTTGTTGTTTGTGTTTTGGATGTTGGCCATCCTCACTGGTGTGAGGTGATATCTCATTGTGGTTTTAATCTTCATTTCTCTGATGACCAGCGATGTGGAGCATCTTTTCATGTGCCTGTTGGCCATCTGAATTTCTCCTTTAGAGAAGTGTCTATTCATGTCTTGTGCCCATTTCTTAATTGGATTATTTGCTTTTTGTTTGTTAAGGTGCGTGAGTTCTTTATATATTCTGGATGTTAACCCCTTATCAGATACATCATTTATGAATATATTTTCCCATATTGTAGGATGTCTTTTTGTTCTACTGATGGTGTCCTTTGCTGTACAGAAGCTTTTCAACTTGATATAGTCCCATTTGTTCATTTTTGCTTTTGTTTCCCTTGCCCGGGGGGATATGTTCATGAAGAAGTCGCTCATGTTTATGTCCAAGAGATTTTTGCCTATGTTTTTTCCTAAGAGTTTTATGGTTTCATGACTTACATTCAGGTCTTTGATCCACCTTAGGTTTACCTTTGTGTATGGGGTTAGACAGTAGTCCAGTTTCATTCTCTTACATGTAGTTGTCCAGTTTTTCCAACACCAGCTGCTGAAGAGGCTTTTTGACAGTTATCTTGATGTTCCATTCATACCCTTCTCCAAATCTGTTCTCACTCCCTGCCTGAGGCACTTCTCACTGGAAGTGGTGTCCTTTTTGTACTTTCACTACACATGGATATATCCATAAACAGTAAATGGTGTTGTTTGTGTGTTTTAAATTTGTATATTTATGGCATCATACTGTATCATTCTGAAATTTGGATATTCTAGTAGATGAGTTTAATCCATTTACATTTATTGTGATTCCTAAGGGACTTGTTATTTTGTTTGTTTTTTACATACATGCATTTTCTTTATTACTCACTTTTATCCTTTCATTCACCTTTTATTCCAGTGGGTGGCAAACTATGATCTGCTGGCCAAATCTGGCCCACTGCCTACTTTTGTAAATAAAGCTTTATTAGAACACCATCATGCTCATTTATTTACATATTGTCTACAATGACAGGGTTGAGTTGTTTTGACAGAGACATATGGTTGTCAGAGCTGAAAATAGCTGCTTTCTGTGCTTTCTGGCTCTTTCTAGAAAAAGTTTGACTAACCCTGTCTATAGGGTTGATATTATTTTTTGTACCTACTGGTTTGGAAGTAATACATTCTACATTTAATTTTTTGCAGTTGTCCTCAAAATTTTAAGGTGAATATTTAGCAAAATCTACAGCTATCTCTGCCCTCAGCTCTAATGACTCAGTGACCTAAGAACTCTTTCATTCTGAATTCTCCCATCTTTTAAAAAAATGTTATTGTTGTCTAACATTTTAGTTCTAC
This sequence comes from Phataginus tricuspis, assembly GCA_029783875.1. Taxonomy (NCBI): domain Eukaryota; kingdom Metazoa; phylum Chordata; class Mammalia; order Pholidota; family Manidae; genus Phataginus; species Phataginus tricuspis. The sequence continues at coordinate 5,937,059 of JAQQAC010026072.1, forward strand.
CTTGTTTTTAACCCTTCCTTTATTCATTCTTATTTTTTTGCAGTCGCTACTTATTTAGATTTCCAACGTAGTTACCAACTCATAGACTCACATTGCCTCTTGTGCTCCCCTCCTTTCTGACTTGGCCTTCCTGTGTAGTACTTTTATTTAGTAAGAGTATGCAGGCAATACATTCTTTGTCTTCCATACATCTGAAAATGCCCTTTATGGTTCTCACTTTTGAATGGCGGGTTAATAGTGCCTTCTATAAGTCTTTAAACATTGTCTCACTATCTTTTAGGCTTCAAGAGTGATGACAAGAGTTCAGCTATCATTCAGTCCTTCCTGTCTTTTCTCTTTGGTGAATTTTAAGCTTTTCCTCTTTGTCTTTGATGTTTGATAGACCCACCATACTTTATTTATGTTGCTTTGAGTCAGTATGAGATGCCATGTTTTTTCAATTCTGAAAAATTGTCAGTTCTCAAATCTTCAGATACTGTCTTTCTCCCACATTCTTTCTTATTTTCCTCTCTACAACTTATATTAGACATAGTAGGTAACTGTATGAATTTGTCAACTATTTTTGACCTACAAAAATAGTTTGACTTAATATATTGGAGCTTCTCTTTCTGTCATGCAGATCTTAACTGCTCGATCACATTATCCTTTTAAGGTTTCTATTTTTTCTGCATTCTGTGTGATTTCTAAATGTCTTTTCTAGAGTTCAATATTTTTGCTTCAGTGTATCTATTCTTCTACTTAACCTGGCTGTTGAATATCCTATTTTAATGATTGTATTTTTCATTTTTAGAATTCCTATTTAGTTCTTTTCATATGTGCCTTTGCTTTTATACCCAATCTTGTTTTTGTGTTTCTTCCTATCTCTCTGAAGATTTTACATATGCTTATTTAAAAGTTTTTTAAAATTCTTTCTTTTAGTTGTGGTTCTTAAGTTGAATTTCTCTCATTTGCTATGTCTTTTGATTGTCCTAGAACCTCAGGATGATTTTTTTGTTTGTTATTTATTTTTTTTTTTGCTCCTGTGGATTGTAATTTTTTCTTGTGAGCTCACTTCTAATGGGGGCAGCTTTCCATAAGAGCCTTGTTCTCTTGAGTTTTAAATGTATCCCTTCTGAGTAGTATCATATTTGTCTCTGCTAGGATTCTGTGGGTTTTATCAGCTCTGGACAAATTTCATAATAATGTTTTAGCTTGGAGTACTGAGGGCAGGCCATGCTTCATGGTTTCTGGCTTTATGGAGGGCTTACACTTTGCCCCACTTAAGCCTAAAGTCTGATTTCTTCCCCTAACCTCAGCTCCTATAATCCAGCCTCAATACCCTGTGAGTTCTTTGTCTTCAGCTTTTATCAACTACTCTGGTCTGGGTTTTATCTTCATTTTGAACTCCTGGAGATTTTCCTTTCCTTGCTTTCAAAATTGCCTTTGAATTTAAATAGTTTGTTGTTATGCTGTATCCAACATTATTATTTTTTTGGACTCATGGTGACTGGGGTGAACAGTCTTTCAGTGTCTACGCAGTCCACCACATTGACCAGATATCTGAGGATCAAGGGTTGTTATTATTATGGGTGGTTTTTATTATTCTGAAAGAAGCTGCATAAATCACCAGGAATAAAACAATGGATATAAAGCTGCTTGTACACTTGAAAGTTCTTTGTCAAAGGAAGGTACCAGGTGCTTAATTTCCATTCCTAAAGGAGGAATTTTAAAAATACCTTGTATGTATTGAACTTACTAAGAGAGATGACTGCGTTTAAAGTGCCTGCCTTTTCATCTCCCTCCAGAAGTGGTGTATATCAAGGACATCCAAGTGACCTCTATCTGGCCAAATCCAGTGGGGAAATCTCTGTTATTCTCTGGCTCACTTGGCTTAGACCATCCCCTCCATCCCTAAATTCTTTCAGTCCTTCCAGGACACTGCATGCTCCTGGTTTCTCCATGGGCCACCGCACTGGCCACTGTTCCCACTCTCCTTTATCCAGCCTTTAAGGGTTGGGCTCTCTTCTTTTCTCCAGGTACTGTCTGGTTCATGGCTCCACCTCCAAGCTCCCTCCAAAAATTAATGTGCTTCTCTCCATTCCCACTGCTGCCATGATAGTCCATCATCTTTTGCTAGACTGAGAAAGTGTCTTGATCGGTCTCCTTGTTTTCCTACTTACCTTCCATTGTAATGAAAAAAATCTTACTATCCCCATATAGCAGAGTCAGAACACAAGTTAATCCTGTAATTCCACTGATAAAAACCCACCAATGGCTTCCCATTGAACCTAGATTAAAGCCCAAAACAACCTGTTGTGATGGCCTTCAAGGCATCCCCTGAGCTGGCCCCTGCGTTCCCCTGAGCTGGCCCCTGCGTTCCCCTGTGGCTTCATCTCCCCCCCGCCCTCTGGCTAGCCCACATGCTCCAGCCTGGCCTTCTCATTCTGCCCCAGGACCTTTGTACTTGCTAATTCTCCTGCCCGGAGCCCTTTCCCCCCAGTCACCTTTCCATGGCTATTTCTTTCATATCATTCATCCTCAATTCAAGTGCCAGTTCCTCAGGGAGGCCTTCACTGATTACCTTTGCTAAAGTCACCCAGCCTTTCCCCAAACCTCCCAGTCATTCTCTGTGCCATTACCTTCCTTTGCCCTCAAGCATTTATCATCAAATATAACCTTCTTTATGTCTTTATTCATTTCTCCCCAACAAGAATGTGTGAGCTCTACCAGGGCAGCGAATGGGTTTGCCTGGTTCATTGTAGATTTTCCTGTATTGAGAATATTTCCTGGCACTTAATAGGTGTTCAACAATGACTTCTGGAAGGAATGAGTGAACCTGCTTTCTGCTTTATTACATCATCTCTTTCAAGTCTTTCAACAGTCTGACAGGTACAGCATACCGTGCCCATTACAGACGTGAGGAAAGAGGATCCTCTGAGGTTCCTAAGATTCCCAGTGTCCTAAACGTAGGAAGGGCAGAGCCAGTCATTAGGGTTCTAGATCCAACGTCCATGCTCATGCCCTTGTATCAAATTGCCTCTTGTGAGCAGATTTTGCATTTGGATGCAGAGGTCAACACACAAACAGTTGTTGAGTCAGGGTATCTCTTTTGTTTGAGAACAAAATCTTTTCTTCAAGCCAGTGAAGAATATCCAAGTGCCCAAAGTCCAAGCACCGGATGGCATGCTTCCTTGAAAACACACGCACAATGTTCGGCATTATGCAGAGGCATTTTTTTAATCAACTCTGTTTTGGAGTCTTTCTAACCATAAAAAGACCAGTGTGAAACCACAAAACTTCTATGTTTCTTGCACTCTTAAAACTAAAGAAGAAAAAAAAGGTGGGAGGCAGGATTATTTGAACCATATTTTGCAAATGCTAGCTTCTCTCCCAGTTTAAGGCAGCTGGTGCCAAGTTGCAACTTGCCGCACATTTTTATGGGCCGAGTTATTAACCTTTGCAAACAGCTGTCTGCAGTGGAATTATTGACAGGGCCCAGTTCCCTGGGCAGCAGTAGGCGTTGCTGCGATGCCCACCAAATGCAGAGCTGTCCACCTTGGCTCCAGAGATTAAAAATGTCCTTTGGCCACACATGCTCACTGGCACCACCAAGCATTCCCTGTTCTTTCATTCACTTAAGACTTGGAAGTTTTGGGAGTTGGCACTAGGAACACATTGGGCCATAATTTAGGCCCAAGTGAGGGAAGCCTGTGTCTTGGTGCCCAGAAATAGTGTGGAGTCAGGAAAAGGGCTTTCTGTTCTGATGGACTGGACTAGAAATCCTGGCTTTGCTAGCACTCACTCTGTGTGACCGTGGGCCAGTGACTTACTTGATCTGGCCTATCCTCAACTTCCTCATTGATAGAACAGGGCTCCTAAACTTGCCTTGTAAGCTGGGTGTGAGGATTAAATGGGAGAGAGAATGTATCATGGTGGTTAAAGGCATGGGCTCAAGAGCCTGGGAGACCCTGGTTTGAATCCCAACTTTAGCGCCTACCAGGTGCATGATCTTAGGCCAGCTTAGACTACGTGTGTCTTAGTCTCAGTTTTCCCATCTCACTGGATTATGCAAAGGTTTAAATGAGAGAATGCATGGAAAGGTATTGGCACAGAGCCTGGCTCGTAGCTCTCAGTAAATGTATACTATTTTTACCTTGTTCCTAATTGCTAACCCCCAGGATTGTGGGTGATACTGAGCATGTTCTAAATAAGTATCACCAATGTTATAAACGGGTTCCCAGGCTATTTGGCTAAGTTTAAAAGGTTTCTAGGTTGGAAATCATGATGAGGTTGTGTGTGTGTGTGTGATTCACTGAAACTTAGAGAAACTGGAAAAAGGAAGAAAACCCTTTGTTCAGTGGAGAATATGTTTCAAAGGGAAAGTCAGCCCAGAATATTCAGATCCTCTTGTTATGCTTCAAAGAGATGATTATTTTGTAGGATCTGAGGCACTTAAACTCTGTCCAGAAGTTCCTCTGGTAAATAATAATAATAGAAAATATCCTTCGGAAATAATAGAGGGGATTTAGCAAATGCCCTTCTTTCAGGGATCTCAAAGGCTTTCATGTACTTTTAAGGCTTTAGCAATTTTCTTAAAAGGGTTTGACTTTCTTTCCTTCATCAGCCAGAGGTATGTTCACAGCGACTGTAGAACTTCAGAGCTGGAATGGATCATAGGGATGATTTTGTCCAGCCTGTTTGCTATGCCAGTAGGAGAAACTGAAGCCCAGAGAAGAGACAGGACTCGAATGCAGGGCTCCTGATGACTGGCTCCATGCTCTTTCTGACTACTGGCGTCCTGACCCGAGGGTTCCACATTCTCGCAAAGGCATCTGAAGGCTGATGCTGTATTGACGTTTGACACGTTTGCTAATTTCATCTTTGAGCTTTCATCTGTGCAAGGTTGACAGAGAGGGGCAGGTAAGCAACAAGGGCATGGGCTTCTCCCTGGGGCTCCTGTCCCGGGGTGTGGGTGTCCCAGCTGGCAAGGGACCATCCTTGGCTCTGGAGTCAGACTGGCTGCTCAGCTGCTGGCAGTGACCTTCAAGAATCAATCCAACCCCTTTGCCCTGCCTTTAAGAGGCCATAGCTAATAGTTACTTGGGTGGATTTTTGGATTGTTCACCCATCCCTTGAGTGTGTATTGTCATTATCTGCACACATGTCAGATTTGTCTCCCCACCTTGGGAAGGAAAGTTGACTTCATACTGTTTTTGATTCCTTCTGCACTGAGTCTTCATTCATTCATTCATTCATTCATTCAAGAAACTCCTTCTGAGCCCAGCTATCTGTTAGGCATTTGTCATCCTTGGTTGTGCAAATGAAACATAGATCCTGCCATTATGGACCTTACTAGGAAAACCAGAGCAACACGTCAGTCCTGCCAACACAAAGCTGTGTATCTTGTTAGGATGAGATAGAATGGGCTGCAGTAACAAGCAACCCCACATGCTGTAGCTTTGACACAACAAACGCTGAATTTTGGTTCTTGCTACATGGCTAACCTGGTCAGCAGGAGGGCTCTTGTCACCACAGCTGCTCAGAGTGCAGGCTGATGTAGAACCACCCCAACGTGACCTTCATCATCACTGAGGCAGCAAAAAGGGAAGACGGTGAATCACACAGAGACTCTTAGGGCTTCCACCCAGAAATGAAACTGGTTACATCTGCTCACATTTCCTTGGCCGAAACAAGCCTTGGCCACATGTACAGTCTCAGCATGTGCCTAGAGAGAGAACCGGTATAGCTGCGAGCCTCAGTTTCCCCATCTGTGCAAACAGGAGGCACTTCTCCTCTGGCTGTGGCAGCTGAGGTCTGGGTCCTGAGTCCTCTGACTGCATCATGGGAGCAGGAATCAGTGATGTTCCCCTTAAGAGAGGTGGAGTAGAGGAGGGTGCAGCCAGGGCTTAGAAGTAACTTAGGTTTCTGATTTTCAGAGAGATGCCTTTGTTTTGGGCCTCCTTTCCCTTCTGCTCTTAAATTCTGGCAGAAGTATTTTCAAGGTTATGGTTATTACATCAATTATTTTTCTAATTTCTTTTTTGAGTGAAATCCATTTTTGCAGAGCGAAGAAAGAGTGGTGTGAAAGGGGTTTAATAAGTGAAGGGAAGCCATAATTTTGGCAGGAGAATCGTGACACTTTCAAAATGAGTAATTATGGGCGGGGTGGTGCTTGAGATGAACTTTCACAGCAAATTCCCCTGCTGTTTCCAATTGGTTTTGCTGGTTAGTTTAAAAATTTGCCCTGGCTTTTTCCAACACTGTTGGGAATCCTTCCCCCATGGCAGTCGGCCGGCCCCCCACCCAGAGGTACCCATATTTCTAATGCCAGTGAATGGATGGGGGTCATTCTGAAACATGACCTCGGAGACTGTTCCCTGTGCAAATGTCAGGCTACACAGGGTATGCCAGGGCCCTCTTTGAAGGTTTTATGACTGAACTTAATCCCAAGGGATGGAAATGTAATGCACTCAATTTAGGGTTACCCCTCACCCTGGGGTTGAGTCTATATTCTAAGGGGCTTGCAGAGGGGACCATGCATGGTCCATCTGTGATCCTCGTCTGCCCACCTTGGCATCACTCAGTCCCTTGTTCCATGTGGCCCCTGGCATGTTCCGCACCTTCCCAAGGCCTACCTCTCTCACTGCTGTTGGTCAGCAGGGAGGCCCAGAAGCATCCTCCTGGGCCACTGAGACTGCCTGTGGCCTTCCTGCAGCCATGGTCATGTCCCTGCTCCTGGGCAGCCCTGTTCGGGGGTGGGTATGCTATGGGCTCGTCACCTCCCTGTGCTCTCCTAGAAGCAAGACAAAGCTCCTCTCAGCCAAACTCTACCTCTGTGTACGACCAGGACGTGGTCCTCTTCTCAGTCAAAAAGGCCAGCACCTAACCCTGCAACCATGTCTCAGAGCAGTTTTCTCCCATGACTGTCCATTCTCCAGTGGGGCGCCATGGCGCAGGTGAGGGCCAGGCAGTCCAGGTGTGGGCTGGCAACCCTTCTCAGGCCTGGAGCCGGAGCTGCGTGGACACAGTGGAGGGCTGGCGGCTGTGGGGGCCCCTCCCTCGGCCTGGGGTGGGCGCTGCTTTGATACCCTCCTCTCCAAGGCTGGGCTCAGACGCCACTCCTCTCTGGCTCTCCGGTGCCCTCCTCCGAGACCCTTCGTCAGCCGTGGCCTCAGAGCATTCGTCATGGCTGAGTCTAGTTGGTGAGCCAGTTGGGGGCTGTCTTACCTGGTCAGGGCTGGGCTGGAGAAGCAGAACCTCTAGGTGGCACCCTAGGCAGGCCTCTGCCACAGGATTTGGTCTCAGTCAAGTGAGGGAGTGACTTCCCTGTACATGGTTGGCTTCCCCTCTTAGGCTGGCGCTTCCAGTCTGCCAAGTGGGAGGTTGGGAAGGGAAGAGGGGGTGGAATGGGAAGCGGAGAAGTCGAGTCTGCGGGAGTTGTAAGCAGTGCTGGAGCGGGCGAGGCGGGGGGTGGGCCTGTGTCAGGTTTTGCTGCCCTCAGCCCTGGTGATGCCCTCAGCGTGTCCCCGCTGAAGAGCTGGGGCCCGGGGCCTGGGGTGCAACACAGGGTGGCCCAGGAGTAGGGGACGGGCAGGAGCAGGGGGAAGCAGAGCCCGCCTGCCCCTCAGCTTGAGGTGAGCCCCTGGACGAGCCACGTGAGTCCCAGCCCTGCCTGCCTGTGAGCACAAGAACACACAGGCAGCTGCCACCCCAGCCCACCCTCCAGGTTCCACGTGAAGATGTCTCTTGTGGTTCCTCCTCACTGGAGGCCGTCAGGAAGGGCAATTCTGGGGAAGGCAGCCCAGCCTAGTCCAGCTGATGCATCATGAGGCCACCATTATCCTCCGTTAAGCTTGAACTACTCAGAGGGAGGGGTCATGTCTACTTCTGCACATTTCATTTATTGGACAATATTTTGTTGGGTGCCTACTATATGCCAGGTGCTCAAAACAGACAAGGATCGGACCCAGTTTCTGCCGTAAGGATGTGCTAGGTAGAAAGGAGAGGCTCAGAACCAGGCGGCACTCATGCAGAGGTTACTGTGGAGGTTGCATGGAGGCTGTGGGCCCCCAGGGAAGGGGGCACAGAGCCAGCCTGGGGAGCGGTGGGCAAGCAGCAGAGGCATCCTGGAGGGGGGGCTGCCTGAAGGATGGAGGAGTCAGCCAGGCAGAGAAGAAAGAAAGGGGACGGGGGTCCAGAGGTAGCATGTGCAAAGGCCCTGAGGTATAAGGAAGCATGCATTGCTGGAACCACGAGCCACTCTGTTCTAGCAGAGCACGAAGGGTCAGAGGCTAGGATGGGCTTGGTTTGTAGGGCCCTAAGTTCTCAGCTAAAGGACTTGGCTGAGCAGGGGTGGGGGTTTGTTGTCGGGGTGTCACGTGGTCAGATCTGGGCTTTAGAAGGTTCTCTGACTTGGATGGGGGTTGGAGCATATAGGCAGGCTGGCCAGTTGTAGGCCCGTGTGACAGTCACGGTGAGTGCTGATAGAGACCCCAACAAACACAGTCAGGTGTTAAGGGGCCTCCTTCCCAGTCTCAGGGGGAAATGAGAAACCCATGGGTGATGGACACCCCCGTCTTGGGACAGCTCCGTTTTAGCCAGAGGGCAGACTTCATTTTTCACACTCTGTGCTCCCAGGCCAGGGGCCCTGCTGTCACCAAGTGGTATGGGGCCAAGCAAGAGCTGGGCTTGTTAACTGTGCTCATCTGCTGGTGGGGAGAGGCCCCCAGGCATGGTCCAGGGCGCTCCGTGCCTGGCCACAGAGAGGACAGAGTAAGGGAGGGATGACGGGAGGCCTCTGAGGGCGAGCAGGACTCCAGCTTCAAGTTCAGGCCACGTCGACGAGTGTTCCGCTGCCTGTGGCCACGCGCGGCCACAATCCACAGGCTTCGGTCCTGGCAGGGCAACCCTGGCCATGGGCCGGGGGAGGGGGACCAAAGTCCTCCTAGCATTGGCCTTTTACATAATGTGTTGCAGCAGTAATAGAATTCTCCTTAAATTTCAAACAGGAACTTTCATCTGAAGTGTTTTGGGAAGGGTATTATTACAGAGCTTCTAATCCCCACTGCTGCTGAGTGCGTATTAATAACAAGGAGAAGTGTGGAAACGGCGCTCCAGCCAAGGCGCTTGACCTTTAGTGGATGAATCGAAGTTTACAGAGAAATGGGTTTTTAACAGTAATATTGGCGGGCTTTGTTCTTGGCGTCTCTTTCCCGGCCCTGGCTTTTGCCACGCTTCTTTCCTTCTGCCCCTGTCCCGCTCTGGGTGCTGAGCCTCTGGGCTGTGCCCTGCGCTGCCGGGCCCCTGCTCTTCTCTGAGCGCCCAGCTCACACACCCTGCAGAGCTGGTGTCCAGGGGCCTTGGGGCTCGGCCGGGGTCCAGGGTGGGCACCTGGAGGTGACAGCGCTGCGCTCCCTTGGCCTGCATGCGGTAAGGCTGGCCCTGCACCCGTCCTCTCTGTGGCTGCGTCCTCTTCGTCCCCCTGAGCCTGGACTGCCCCCACCCTGGAGGGACCTGCCGTATTACCTGTCACACAGAACTGAGAGCTGATTAAGTGGAATGATACAGATGGTGCTAAGTGCAACTTCCATGGGCTTGGCCTCAGCAGGTGATCTGTGAATGCAGTTCCTTCCTGTCTGTCCTGTGCTGGATCAGGGCTTGGAGGCTGACCCAGGGGAAGAGGGTTGGACAGGGAGAGTGGCCACAGAGAGGACAGAGCAGGGGAGGGATGATGGGGTATATGTCTGGGCCCAGCCCTAGAAATCACTTCCACACATGTGCCAAAGGAGCTGGGTTAAGGACGCATTCTGCAGTCCCCTCTGGGTCTCCATTTGGGGTTCCTGTATGTGCAATGGGGAGGAGGAAGGGGGTGGGAGGAGGAGGAGGATGGGGAGACGGAGGCCAGCAGGGCAGCAGCAGGCATTTTGGGTGTAAGGGGTGTTATTTTGCATCCATACGTCTCCAGGCGCTTACCCAGCCCCTCCCCCTCCACACCACCAATCTTCCCAAGGTGGGTGGAGTAGGTGGTCTCAGCCGTGCAGTGTCTGGGGCCAGAGGTCAAATCACCCCAGGCCTTTAGGGAGGGCAAAGGCTCTCCAGACCATCACACCAAAAGTGCAGGTGAATAAAGGGGGAAGAAGGTGAGTGGGGGGGGTGGGCAGATACCGCATGTCCCGTTGTGAAGACCAACAGCTCCCACCTGGGGCAGAGCATGTGCTGTCTCATCACCAGGACCTCCTTTCTCTGGGCCAGACCCTTGCCAGGGGAGGACAGACAGACCTGACTGCCACCTGTGGCCTGGGCCGTTATGAACAGCTGTGTCTTCTCCTCATCCTCTGTACCCTCATTCAGGTGGTGGGGATGGTGATGGGCCCACTTGATGGAAAGAACCTTGGCCCCCAGATTGAAGATTGGAGCCAGGCCAGTCCCCCACCAAGCTCCCTTCCCTGCAGGGGGCTGTGATGTGAGCCAGAAATAGACCTTTGCTGTATTAAGACACTGGCTTTTGAGGCTGTCTGTTATGGCAGCTAGCATATCCTAACTCATATAGGGAGAGGCAACACCAGTGGGTGGAAGCTAGTAGGGATTAGTTCTGAAGATCTGTTTCTGTATCAGATAGAATTCTTTTGGTTGCAAGTGACATAAACCTCATTCAAAGTGTCATAAGGAGAAAATGGAATTTATTAAGTGTGGGTGGATTACTAGCTTCAGGCATGGGTGGATCTAGGCGCTCAGACCCAGTGGTAAGTACTCTCTCTCCTGCCTTTCTCTACATTGTCTCCGTGCCGTACAAGTGGCAAAGATGGCCATCAGCAGCTCCAAACTTAGCATCTCATTCATCCTTAAGGAAAGACATAGTATTTTTCTCAGCCCAGAAAAGGCCTGGAGTCCACTCTGATGACCCACTTGGGTCACACATCCATCTCTAACACATTGTATGGTTGGTGGTCATGTGCCCACCCTTGGAGCTGGTGGTGGGCCAGCCTTGGTCCAGACCCATGGCCAGGACGTAGTTAAGGGGAAGGGCAGCTGGTTGGATGAAAACACATCCGCATCCCTGGCCAATATGTGTACTTCCAGCATAGTCTGTATCTGAGGAGTGGTTGGGTGTTAAAGGGACCAGGTCAGGAGGGTCATGACCCATGGCCCCGCCTCCTGACCCCGCCTGTTCAGTTTGGGTGGGGAGGATAGCATGTCACTGTAAGATTTTATGGAAGGCACTTGTATCTTTTCCAGCCACCTCACCTAAGGGGCAGTGTTGGGGAGGTGAGGACACGTCCTTCTACACTAGGTGTATCTCTGTCCTGTAGAGAGCACACCATGTGCCAGGGCTGGCTTCCCACCCTTGGTCTGGCTTGACTTCTAGAGGGTGCACATCCCTGGCCCAGGCACTTCCCTCACTCTCCCTTCAGGTCTCTGGGGTCAAGTGAGGTCAGAGGTGAGCCTGCCTGGTGTGCGGTCTGCACCGGCAGGATGCTCAGACCTGTGAAGATGTGACTTCTTTAGCGTCAGATTAACCTGTGATCCTGGGCCACTATCAGGGAGGCTGGGGAGCTGTTTTGTTTTTTTTTATTGTGGTGAAATACATGTGACATAAAATGTGCCTTGTTAACATTTTCAAGTGCATGCTCAGTGGTATTACACACGTTGATACTGCTGGACAACCATCGCCACCAGCCATCTTCAGAATTTTTCATCTTCCCAAACTGAAACTCTGTCCCCATTCGACACTAACTCCCTATTCTCCTCCCCCAGTCCCTGGCACCCACCACTCCGCTTTCTGTCTCCATGAGTTTGCTGATTCGAGTACCCCACAGAAGTGGAATCACTTACGTTTGTTTTTTTTTGTGACTGTTTCACTTAGCACAACGTCCTCAGGGCACATCCATGTGGTAGCATGTTTAGAAGTGCGTTCCTTTTTAAGGCTCATAATGCTCCATTGTACGGATATGCCACCTTTTGCTTATTCATTCCTCCATCCACATCCACGGACACTTGGGTTGCTTCCACTTTTTAGCTGTTGTGAATAATGCTGCTGTGAACGTGGATGTACAAAAATCTATTCAAGACCCTGCTTTTGATTCTTTTCAGTGTGTACCCAGGAGTGGAATTGCTGGATCATAGGATAATTCTATTTTTAATATTTTGAGGAAACACCATACTGTGGGAACTGATGTTTAAAGCCCTTGGTTTAGAAATCAGAGGAGAAAAAGAGAAGGGGACAAAAAGAAGAAACCCTACCTCTGGGGGCTGAACTGGCAGCCTTGACAGGAGAGAGAATTTATTTTGACTAGCAAGCCCAACAAGCCTAATCCAGGTGCTGGCCAGGAGCCGCGGGCGGAGCCGGGAGGAACCAGGAGCCTGAAGCCCCAGCAGCTTTATGTCGATGGCAAATTGTCATTTTGACGGAATTCAGGAGCGTTACTTATGTCATTAGGCGGCAATCTATAATTAACTCACTCAAGGATGTGTGAAGGGTAGGATTCTTCCCGGAACGGCTCGAGCGATTCCACCTGCACCTTCCCGGGAGGGGGTGAGGGGACCTCACTCCAGCCAGCAGCTGACACATAATTAGTAGCGATTGTATTGTCCCAGCGCCTCCTCCACCAGGAAGTCTTGGGACCCCCAGCGCGAGGTGAGGCTGTCTCGGGGGTGGAGCCCAGCCTGAGCCACAGATCCAGAGGGCGGTGGTCCAGGGGTGTCTGGGAGCCAAGAGGAGTTCGGCCTGCTCTGCCGACTCATTGTTATTCGTGGTTATGGGGGCCTTGAATGCCAGGCTCAGGGCTCAAAGAGTGGGCCAGACTCCTTGTGGGGTTAAACAACTTTTAAAATGTCGACAGGGAAGGGAAACATTGTGTTGCTCTCTGACCGCGGGGCTGCCTGCAGCCCGGGTTCCCAAGCCATGGGCGGGATTGGCGTCGGCAAGTCCCCTCTGGAATGTCTGGGCTGCAGCCGGGGCTTGCTCTAAATGAGAAACAGGCTGGCAGGCCGCGGCCAGCTCCTCGTGCGGTCTGGGCAGGGCTGCTTGGCAGGGCCTCCGTGCAGGACACACTGGCTGTGCCTGGTGGCCTTCCCGCCAGCATGGGAGGCTTGGAGGGCTGGACAGCCAGTGTCTGCACAGAGGGAGGGCAGCGCTCCCTGGCTGTGGTAGGGCATCGCTCTGGAGGCAGATGGAGCCGGCTCTGGCCCTCGGCTGGCCCCCTTTTCATTCTGTCACCTTGGAAAACTGTGTGGTTCACAGAGCCTCGGTTGAAAATAGCGATGACCTCCTCCAGGGTGGCGGGGCAATAGGGCCTCATGGCACAGAGTGGGGGAACCCTGGTGATACCTGTGGGCTTCTCATGCCTGGAAAGATGGAAGAGGCTAGTCCAAGACTCTGGTTTTATAGTGTTGGAACTGAGGTTCAGAGAAGTTCAGGAACTTGCCCAGGGTCACACAGCAGGGTATGGGCAAATATGTTCTTCTATGAGCAAATGATTCTCTAAATCAGCAAATCTCCCACATTTGTTCAGAGTTCCTGGTTCCTGCTCATGTACTTTTTCTACAGTGTGGACAGTCAGAGATGTCCCCAGGGCCTTCCGGATTGGAGTTATCCCTAAAATCTGGAGCGGCTCCGGTCAGCCCCTGCACAGTGCTCTCCCCTTTCCCAGTGGTGCGACCTGCCTGAAGGGAGCCCTGTAGACGGTCACTGCGCATTGTACAAAAGGCCCAGAAAATGACATTTGTCCCTCACTGTAATCCTTCCTTTTGGTCCAGGCTCTGTTTTTAGCCCCACTTTACATAGTAAGGGCCCCAAGAGGCTCAGTGACCCATAAGGAAAAGCTGGGGTTCAAAGCGGGGCTGCCTGCGAACTGTGGGGAAGTTCTGTTTCTGCTCCAACCCGGCTACCAAAGGGTGGAGAAAAGGCTGGATTTGGATTCCTTCGTGTATGAGTGTGACCTCGGGCAGGCAACTCAGGCTCCTCGAAGCTTGGTTTCTCCACCTGAAGTTGGGGTGCTGATACGGGAAAGTGAGGTGAGGGGTGGGGGGAAGGCTTGTGCGGGGACCCCAAGGGATCAAGTGTTGCGGAGGGCTATTTGTGGCCATGGGAGGAGTGGGGTCTGTGGTGGAGAAGTTCCCTGGGGCCAGACTTTGAAGCATCTTGAAAGGCAAGAAAGAGGTCTGATTTTATCTTCTTAGTGGCAGGAGACTAAAAGTTTTATGTGGGAAGTGACATGGTCTCTTGATGCCTCGGAAAGACCAACCTGTGTGCCCCAGTGAAGAGGTGGGCCTGGAGGGGCCGGGAGGGGCCCGGATGGGAGCAGGGAGAGCTCTGGCGGTCAAGGGGCTGTGGAACGGAGGAGGGGGAAGGTAAAAGGGTCCCTTCCTCTCTCCTTTCCCTCCCTTCCATTTCCTTATGGAATCGGCAGTATGTAATTTCTATCCCAGTTGGAAGTTTGGGTTCTAGTTTCAGAAAAGTGATGGAGCTGGTTGTGATTAAGATAAGGAAGGAGGCATTCTCAGGTGAGTGCAAGGGCAGAGTGAGTCCCCTGTTTTGTTTTATCTTAGTGCCAGGTTTACGTGGATCTCTGTGTGTGTGCAGGAGATGGTGTGTGTGAAGGTGTGTACACTCATGGGTATGCTCGTGTGTATGCATGTAGGGCATGTCTTTATTCCAAATGCCTTGAAAGCAACACTTGGTGGGTTGGTTCAGCCAGGCTCTGGGCCCTGGGGAGAGGCTCAGCGCATCTCAGCGGGCTGCGGTCCCACAGCGGCTCACCCGGCGGCTCCTGCCCGGAGCAGGGATATCAGAAAGGGTTAAGGGGCCTGACAGGCTGCTACCCCAGGGGTTAGCGCCCCTTGATGCCCAGGGAAAGATCGATAGGCCTTTAAAGTGATTTATAAAAATGGATGGGGAGCGCTGTCCTTTCCTCAACTCCGGTGAGTGAAATCAGCGTCCTCTGCTGGGTATTGATCGTCCTAGTCTGTCTAAACACACATTAGCAGGGGCAGGCCATGAAAACGAGTCCTCCTTTTGCATCGAATGGAAGGTCATCTTCCCAGCTTCCCTGGAGGGGATGATGTCATGAAACGTCTTGTTCAGAGGGAGGGATTTTTATTAGGTTTGACGAGGCTGTTTACATAAAAGCTAATTAAGATGGCCAACTGGAGAGAGGAGCTAGGGGAAGTGTATTAGCGCTTTCGTGTGCTGGCAAAGACCCTCTGGGTTCTACAACTTAATGTGGAAGACTTCATTCAGAATCTTTGCCTACAGCTGACCTAACTGGCCAATTTCTGGGTTTTGTAGGAGCAGTGAGCTTGTGCCATAAAGATAATGGCAAAAAAAAAAACCCAAGTAATCACCGGATTAGCCCACAGAGCAGCCCACAGCCAGTGACTGATGGAGACCGGAGTAGGAAGCCCAGCTGTTTCGGCCCCAAATGCTACAGATAATGCTCTGTCATTAAGAGAAGCAATAACAATACCTTCTCTTCCTATCTGCTCCCTCCTGGACAGCCTCTGTGTACTTTCCCGTGTAAGCCTGTCTCTTTCCTTGTGCAGCCCAGGGGAGGAGTTAGAGCTGCAGGGGCCGTGGGGTCGGGCGGCCTTGGGTTTGCATCCCAGCTCTGACTCTTACTTTCTGTGTGATTTTAGATGATTTCTTCGGTAGATCTTAGATGAGCTTCAACTCTCTGAGCCTCAGTTTTCTTATAAACACCACCCTGGCAGGGTCAGTGTGAACATTACATGGTATAATGCAGAGTTTCTCAAGCTGTGTCATGGGTTACAATTTTTGCCCAATCTGTGCACTTCTTCTCCCAATAGTTATTTAATATTTTTATTTAAGTTGATTCACTTGTATCTATATAACTTTGTTTCAGACGGAAACATTGGACTGTTATTATAAATGGAGAATTAGGTTCATGAGCTATAAATAGAAGGTAATAAGCAAAATAGGTATACACCTGCTTATCAAATAAGATTACATGATGGTCTACCTAGAAAATCCCAAAGACTCTATAAAAAAATCCTCTAGGACTACTAAGTGAGCTCAGTAAGGTTGTAGGATATAAGATAAACATAGAAAACCAACTATATTTCTATACACTAGCAATGAACATGTGGAAATAAAAATAAGAAATATGATACAGTTACAAACTCAAAAATATATTTGGGTATAAATCTAACAAAACTTGTGCAGACTTACATGCTGAAAACTACAAAATACTAAAGAAGACATCAAAGAAGTTGAAAATAAATGGAGAGATGTGCTGTGTTTATGTTGGGAAACTCAATGTGATAAAGATATAAATCCTCCTCAAATTGATGGGGAGGTTTAATGTAATTCCTATCAACATTCTGGCAAGGTTTTTGTCAATATTGGCAGGATTATTCTAAAATGTGTATGGAAAGGCAAAGGAAACAGAACAGCTACAATAATTTTGAAAAAGAAGAATAAAGGAGAAATCATTTCACCTGACTTCAAGACTTACTAATGCAGCCGCACCATCAAAACCAATGTACTATAAGCTAAATGGTGGCTCGCGGCACATCACTCAATAGACATTTACTCAGCAAGTGCTGGGCTGTGTATGTGTTCTGCACAGAGGAATAGATACCGTCCTTGCCCACAAGGGGCTCCAGGCTAGTGGGAGGCCAGCTGAATGTAGGAAGTGTGAGTGTGCGTGTGAGTGTGAAACGAGGGCAGGGAGGAGGACAGCACCACAGGGCCATGTGCTGTGTTGAGGGCCCCAGATGTCTTCCTTCTTCTTTCCCTTCCCCGGTATCTAAAACTGGGAGACGTGCAGCTGCTTGGGTGGGGTGCCCACCCTCCCATGGCAGGCTAGCATTCAGGAGGAAGATGCTGGGATAGAGTTTGATGGGCAAGGTGTTGATTCGGGATAAAAGACCCATGGTGGGCACGACAGGCAGCAGGACTGGGTAGAGGAGGAAGTCCAACTGGGGTGCAAGCTGACGTCCCTTCAGCCAGCCCTGCTGTGAGGGTATCCGTCCCGTTCTGGGCAGAAATGGCTGGGCTTCACACGACCCTCTCAGTCAGTCACTGGCTGCAGGCTACTCTGGGAAGAGTGTACATGTGGGGGAGGCTGGTCTCTGCAGCTGGGGAGCTCTCTAAATGGGGTGACAGCTGGGGGCCGCCCACCGGGGCAACCAATCCTTTGATTAAGGGGGATCTGGGTGGTGTGTCTCCGTGGCCCAGCCCTGTCTCGTCCTCCAGTCCACTCCTTTCTGTGCACTTGGGGAGCAGCTCCTTCAGGATTTCGACCACCACCTTTCTGGGGAGAACTTAGAAGAGCAAAGTTGGTGGATGACCTGCAGCCTCCCCGCTGCTCCTGGTGCTCAGAGCGGCCCCTCCTGCAGACTCGCCCCACCCCCTGCTCAGGTGGAACCCTGCTGGTCTCAGGGATTCACCTGGTGGCACGAGAAGCCTGAGAGCCCAGTCACCATGGTTGTCTTGGGCCGGGGTTGCTCTTTCTCCATGTAGCACGGTAACTGGGAGACAGCAAGCAGGAGCCCCAGTGCGTCTCAGGCACAGCCTCTGTGTCATCCACGGTGGTCACTCCATGAAGGGGTGGCTGGTGTCAGGTACTCTCCGGTGGGCCCCAACATGGTACACAGAGACCTTCATACTTTGTGCCACTCCCGAATATGCATCTCCATGGCTCTGCCCCAAACCTTTCCGTCCCTGATCTTCTAGGTTTTCTCTGTCCGTTCCTCCGTCTAGCCAGCCAGGCCACTCGGCACCGCCCAGTACTCTGTATATATTCTAACCTCGCATCACGTCTCCTTCCACATGTGGGTGACCAGGTGTCTGCCAGAAGCTCTGCTCTTAGGGACGATTTGTTGCAGCCACAGGTGTGTGCCCAGTTGGGTGGTACAGATGTGCTGTGTGACCGGGACCTGGCCTACCTGCTTGCTGGTGTCCTCTGGTCCTGCTCATAGTCTATCCCAGAGGTACTTCCATGTCACGACAGATCGCAGATGAACTATGTCTTGGGAGGTCCGACGGAACCCAGCTCGCGTGGACAGCTCTGGACATCTGGTTGCTTAGTGGCCGGTGGCCAGGTGCTCCATCACTATCAGGGTCCAGTGGAACGGCAGGATCTATTTTCCAAGAGGCTAATATTGTGTGGCAGATGGCATAACCTTGCTGAGAAACCCAGGGGCCTCCTGCCTTGGGATTCTCCCCTTCTGTTCCAGAAGCTCCACGTTACCCCTCTTCCACCACCAACCCTTCTATTGCCAAGGCATCTCCTGGCTCATGTGGCCCACGTGGCAGGCTTGCCCTGCAGCCTGGTCCCCACTGAGGTTGGCAGCCATCTGTGGTGTCCGGCATATGGGCCGGAGCGGTGTTCCTGGGTGTGGAGGATGCTGCTCTGAGACTCAGAGGCCTCCCAGGCACCGCCTCCCTGTCTGTGGCGGGTTGTACCTGACATGCTTTTCATTTCACTTTAGAGGGTCTCCTGTGGTGCCCTCTGAGATTTTTGTTGATATGGGCTTTAATGTGGCTCACCAGGGGCTCCAGATTTTGAGCCATTTCTTACTCATCAATGGTGGGTTCTGTGGGGAAGCACTCCTAAGCTTGGGTGTGCACCCCATACTTGTCAAGGGTCTGCTCTGGGTCAGGTGCAGGCTTAGATTATGGATATACTGTAATGACCAACACAGACAGGGTCCTTGCCCTCCTGGGGCTTTCTATCAAGTGAAGACAGAGGCATTAAACAGGCAAAGGAACAAATAAATGTATGATTATAATCTGTGATAAATGCCCTGGAGAAGAGTTCTGGTACTGGGGTGGAGCATCATGGGGGAGACATGATTTTATTTGGAGTAAAAGTCAAGTAGGGATGCTGAAGAGCTCATGTTATACCAAGATCTGAGGCATGAGGCAGGGCCAGGCATGCCGAGAGTCCTAGGGAGTGGAAAGGGGCAGGACAAATTTTCCTGCAGAAGGGACCAGGTGGAGGTTCTGACCCGGGAAAGAGCTTGGCGTGTTCTCAGATCTGGAGGATGGCCAGGCATCTGGAGCAGTGAGCGAGGGGGTAAGGGTGTGGTGGGTTTGGAGGGGAGGTGGGCCCCATCACTTGGGGCCTGGTTGGAATTCACAGGAAGTAGGACATTACTGGAAGCCACCACTGGCAGGTTTAAGCAGGGCTGTGACGTGACCTAATCTGCGCTTACAGGTGTGACTGGTTATCCCGTGCAGCACGGTCTGCAGAAGAGCACAGTGATGGCAGCTGGATGGGGTGAGAGACAGAGGCACCAGGGGGAGGCAGAGTGGTGGAGGTGTACGACCTGTTTGAGGGCCAGAGTGGGCAGGGCTTGGGGATGGGATGAGTGAGGCCAAGCGAGGCTGGGTTCCCGGGTTTGTGCGGAGAATATTCCAGGGAGGGTGATGCCACTTTCAGAGGTTGGCTCCAAATAATCAGCCAGCAAGATGATGTCTGGGAAACAAAGCCTGCAGCCTAGTTGGTGGTGAACTGGTCATTCTCACCGTCGTCTGTCTGGCTAGTTAATAGAAACGTACCAGGGCTTGTATGTGTGAGGACTGTTCGGGTTCCAGCTGCACAGAAATATGAGTCTCAGTCTAAGAAATTGGCACTCTGGTGAGGAGGAGACAGCATGTTGAAGTGCATAATGAGTTCAGTTCAAGGACTGCTGGGGAGTATGGTGTAGAGCTGGGGAGAGGAAAATTCTACTAAGGGTAGACTGGGGAATGGGGGTGTCCTGAAGACCTAAAGATGAGCAGGTGCTTCTAGGTAGGGACAGGACAGGGAACAGTGTCACGGGCACAGGGAAGTGCATGTGCTGAGCCCAGAGGCTTGCGACAGCCTGGCTTGGATGGCATGGCTGGCATGGAGAGCAGTGCAGGACCAGTAGTTAGGAGGGAGGGTCCAGAGTAGGCACGAAGACCAAGCTTGTTGTCTTTTGTTCGCTTTTAAATAGTGTCTTGAAGCACAGGGAGAAAACACATGCTCTGTCATGAGTTGGTAAGTCAGAGGTACTCCCAGAACTGCTCAGGGCAGGCGGGACAATACCCCGTTCCAGGATGGCCAAGATCAGGTTGAAGGCACTGTTCCTGCCTGGCGTGGGATGCTCCTCCATGAAGGCTCTCTGCAGCCTCACAGATAACTCTGTGGGGGAGGCCGGTGTGAACATGTTAATCCAGCCCCATCTGGTTCTTTTCTACCAAAGCTTCAATATGCATCTGATCTCAGGATATTGGATTTTTCTTTGAGGAAAGAAATAAATGACTTATCTGGGGAATAAACCCAGAGTTTCCTCCATCCATTGCATATTCTCTATATTGGGCTAAAATAAGGTTTGCTGATTCTCATGTAAATCTCTAAAGCCTGAGTGTCATAATATGAGTATTTTATGTGCCAGGTGAGTAGGCTACATCCCCAGGAAAAAAGAAAGAGGGCAAGGAAGAAAGATTAGTGATTATATCCAAGGAGAAAGAGAACAGATTCAAATACTTTAAGTACCTATAACTTCTTGATACAGTGGACGAGAAATACGATTTGCTGTGAAAAGTAGTCATTTTGGTTTATATTGGAATCGATCTTGAAGTCTGGCAGATACGTTCTTTTTGTAGTTGCTGCTGCATTTCTTTTCCACCTCCCCTAAGCCTGACAAAAGGATGCTTCATAAAATCCTAGTGGTTTTTGCTTCTTCCCTGTGTGGCTCGTGCAGGGCTGATGAGAGAAGTTTCCCTGCCTGCTGCAAATATTCATGGTACCACTGCTTGTGTTTGGCCAGATGGGTACCTCAGAGACTCTTGTTCATGCCCTGGTAGGTCTGAGAAGGGAAAATCCAGGACAGCCCCCAAAGATCTTGTCAGCATGACTTGGCCAGGCTGGTAGGAGGGAAAAGAAGTATCTTTTCTGATTCTGAAAACAATGGGAAAGTTCCAGGGGTCAGGAAACACAAAGCAAGGATCAAGGTTAGTTAGTGGGGGGTGATTTTAGCCCATGTCAAATGGACCATATGTGTTCCCCAACTTTACCCTGAACACGAAATTTCTTAGAGTTGGAAGATCTTTTGATATATTTAATCAATTCTTTTTTTCTATTGATAAGAAAATCGGGATGAGGCAGATGAAGTGATCTTCCTTCCATCCCAGAGTGACTGGGGCTTAGAAAGGCTGACCCCGTCACCAATCACAGTAGATGGTATTTTCCAGAGGTCGATGCAGCCGTGTCTCCATCCCACTGGCTCTTCTGCAATGAGAACCTTCTACTCCGCCTTCCAGAGCTCGAGTCTGTTTCTCCCAACCTTCAATCTGGGATGATACAGTGATCAACAGATGAGGGCAGAAGTGTGACCGTGCCACTCCCAGGCATACATAGCCCTTAATAGCCCAGTGGCTTTTGCTCTGGCTTCTTGGAACATCTACTTTTGGTTTACTTTCTCTCCGAACCCGGCTGCTCTACTGAGGAGGTCAAGTCACACGCAGAGCCATGTGCAGACACTACAGTTGACAACTTGACTGACCTCCCAGTTGACAGCCAACATCAACTTTCACCCACCTAAGCATGCCATCTTGGATATCCAGCCCAGCTAAACTTTCAGATGACTATAGCGCCCAGCTGGACCCAAATGAGGTTCAGTCAACCCTCCCAGATGTGAGAGTTAATGCTACATTATTGGTTCAGGCCACTAAGTGTCAGGGTTGCCTGTTATGTGGCAATGTTTAACCGGGCTCTGCTTGTAATGCTGGTCTGCAAACTACACTTGACTCTCACTCTGCAGTGCTTCCAGCTGCTCTCCCATTCGCTCTAAGATTCAGCCTTTTTCTAATGCAAGGTCCTAACCCATCAGTGGATCATAAAGTCATTTTGTTAATTGCAGAAAATTAAACCAAGGAGATTTTATCAGAGTGTGTTACACATAGTACAGGTGAGACTTGTTCCATGACAACTTTGGTTCAACTGTGTGATTTCTTATGAGCATCACAGTCAAAAAAGGGTAGGAAAACATCCATCTGATCTGACCCTCACTATGGCTTTGACGAGTAAGCAGGGGAGATTTCCTCGCTTCCTTTTCATCGGTGAGGAAAGCAAAATTAGAAGTAGGTTACGTGATATATCTGGGCTTCTCCTCTCTCCTGTTGTCCCAAGTCCGCATGTCATATGGCCTCCTCATTCTTAAAATATTTAAAATCTTTCAGGGAGGACCCACTGTCTCAGCCTGGTGTGAGTGTACAGGCAACAGTGATAGTGGGTGACACATACATGTGCTTATGTATACTGGGCTCTCACTAAGGACCCTGCACAACTGGCTCACAGAGGAGATATAATTATGCCCATTTTACAGGAAACTGAGGTTCAGGGAGGCTGCAAAATTTAGCTACTGTTATGTTTTCGGCAGGTGGAAGAGCCGGAATCCCAGTCCCATTCAACCGGCCCCACATCTGTGCTCTGACCCGGGACCCTGCGGCCCCTCTCCTGGCTGGGAAGCTGTCACTGAGGAAGCCCCACCATTTCATTCCTTAGGTTGTTCCTGTCGGGCTGGATTTCCTCGCTTGCTCCTTCCTTAGCCCAGGCCTTCTGAGGCTGGACCACGGCTGTCCTCCTGCCTCCCAGCAGCAGGGCAGGGCCTCGGGTCATGTGGCTGTGCTCAGAGTTGCCACATGTCTGGGGCCTGGAGAGGGGCCAGGCCTTTCTCAACTCCTGGGAGGGTGAGCGTTGTCTTGTGAACCACTTTCCTTCTTGTTTACAACATGATAATCAACTCTCTGGTTAAATTGTTGATGTTGGCAAAAGAATTAAGAATATTTGAGTGTTTTTGGAGGTCCATTTCCTTTCCTTCTTGCTTTACTTCCATGTCCCTCCTGACTGTTCCCTTGTCTCCTGGAAGTTCTTCAGGGAGAGAGGACAAAAAGCCTGGCTGACAGAGAGACAACCCTTATTCCCTGTTTCCCTGCCTAGAAAAGTGAAAGCTTGGATAAAACTAATCCAGTGGTTCTCAACTGGGAGAAATTTTACCCCCAGAGGACACTGGCCATTA
Organism: Phataginus tricuspis; assembly: GCA_029783875.1. Taxonomy (NCBI): domain Eukaryota; kingdom Metazoa; phylum Chordata; class Mammalia; order Pholidota; family Manidae; genus Phataginus; species Phataginus tricuspis. Next base: position 5,960,048 of record JAQQAC010026072.1, read on the forward strand.
TCTGGAAACATTTTTGGTGGTTACAGATTGGGGTGGAGGGATGTTACTGGCATCTAATAGGTAGAACAAGGGAGGTTGCTAAACATCCTTCTACCTGCAGGACAGTCCTCAAAACAAACAAGTATCAGCTCTAATGTCAATAGTGCTCAGGTAAGAAACCTGGATTAATCTCTTAATGAAAAATCCCCACTCACTGGGGGTCTACCCACATACCAGACAATGGAGGAAGCCAGGGATGAAAATAAAATGAAATAAAATATGGTCTCTGGACTCAAGGAGCTTGCAACTTAGTGAGAAAGCCAAAGGCACCGATATTTTCAGACCTGACGAACACCAGAGAGGAGATGAGTGTAAGGTGTTGTGGAGACACAGAGCAGCGAGAGCGGCCAAGCGCCTGGTGAGCTGCTGAGGACTTTACAGAGGAGGTGTCACTGTAATTGGACCTGAGGGACCCAGGGACCGAAGGGGCAACACAGACAGGAAGATGGGAAAACACGGGAAATGCTCCAGGTGCCTGGAGTGTGGGGTCCTGGAAGATGAGTGGGGAGAGGCTAGCAGAGGCCAGAGCCGCCTCTGCTGCCTCAGTGTTTCAGCACATGTACTCCCTGCACCTGGAAGACCTTATCATTCCTCCTCTTGTTTCTCACGCCTTTGCTCATTGCCCGAATACCAGTTCTTTGGAGATGGCTTCCCTGGCCTCCTGCGCACCCGTGACCAGGCTGCTCAGCATTTTTCTCAGTTTGTAATTGAACGTTTATTTCTCTGGGGGTTTGATTGTCTTCTGGGCATTTAAACTGGACTTGGCTCATTGTGAAACAAGCTCCACAGTTTTTCTTTCATCCTTTAAGCTCCTAATTAGAGCAGCCAATCATATGCCCTCCCCTGTGTAACTTCCACTTCTCATTAACCCACTGCCTTCAAAGTAAGGCCCAAATCCTGAGCTGCACACGGTGGGCCCTTGGTCCTTCGTGATCTGGCTCTGGCTTCCTGCACCAGACCACCCCCACCTCCAGCTCTCTCACCCCTTGGCTTCAATCACCCCACCTTCTTGAAAGATCCCAAAGTGGCCTTCTCTTCTCCTGCATCTGGGCTTTTGCCCAGAAAGCTCTGCATGTGTCAACCTGCTTCTGGTTTGATGGTTTCTGGCTTCCCTTACTTTGTCTTGACGATTCTTCCAGGAAGTCCTCTTTCATTCTCCCAGGTTTGAGTTAGGTGCCTTTCCTTTGTGTGATCAGAGTCCCTGGGCTTATGTTAGTTTTTGTACATTTGTTGCATTGAAATTGTCTCTAGGAAGAGGCTGGGTGGCGTTCCCAGCATTCCCAGCATTCCCACCAGCCAGTGCAGAAGCTAGCAATTCAACTATTCAAAGAGACAAAGTCATGGATGCCAGTTCCTTTCCACTAATTCCTGGATCTGGTTGAGGTCGAATCCTATTTCTGGGAACCTCCTATACCAGAAAAATTGTGGATTTGAAAGAATTATTCATGTAACATATTTGATACAGAACTGAAGGAAAGGCTACTCCAGATAGAGAAAATGGCCTATGAAAACGTCCAGTGGTAGAGGATGAGGTCATGAAGACTTACTCCTCTGTTTTCCTCTAGTGAATTGTGATTCTGGGCTTCACATTTAAGTCCATGATCGATTTTGAGTTAATTTTTGTATATAGTGTGAGGTATAGGTTGAGGTTTAATTTTTTCCCAAATAGATATCCAGTTCTTCCAGCATGATTTATTGTATCATACTTTTTCCCACCCAGTTGGTGCTGTTAGATCACTTATTTTTATGATTATTGATGTAGTTACATTTAAATCTGTCATATTGCTATTTTATTTTTTATTTGTCCAATCGTTTCTCTTTTCCTTTTATTCAGCTGTATTTTGGATCAGTTGAGTATTTTTATGATTGAATTTTATCGCCTTTGTTCAATTATTGGCCATAACTCTTTATTTAATAACTTCAGAGATTGTTTTTACTGATCACAGTCTAATTTGAAGTGATAATTTATATCTTTAAGTACAATATAAAAACCTAGCCTTTGTGCTATTGACTTATATTTTACTTTTCATATCTTATAAACTTCACACTACATTGGTATTATTTTTGTTTAACTAGTCAGAAATCTTTAAAGAGATTTAAATAATAAGAAAATGTCTTATATATTCACTCCTGTATTTACCATTCTGGTGCTCTTTTTTCTTTGTTTGGATCCATATTTCCATCTGGTATATTTTTCTTTCTGTTTGATGAAGGTAAAATTTTAGCTTTTGCCTGTCTTCCAAAGTCTTGATTTCTCCTTTGGTTTGGAAGATATATTTGCTGGTTATAAAACTCTAGGTTGTCAGTTTGTTTCTTTCCAGTACTTTAAAGACATTGCTCCACTGTTTTCTAGCCTGCATAGTTTCTAGCAGGAAATGTGTTATAATTCCTATTCCTTTATTCCTCTGTATGTCATGGCTTTTTTCACTTACTGTTTTTAAGATTTTTACTTTATTACTGGTTTTGAGCAATTTGGTGATATGCTTTGATGTAGTTTTACTCTTGCTTGTTGTGCTTGGGATTCATTGAGCTCCTTAGATCTGTAAAATATAGTTTCCAATCTGGAAAAATATTTCAGTCATTATTATTATTATTTAAAAAATTTTTGTTTCTGTCCCTTCTCATCTTTCGGGAGTCCAGTTTCATGTATTTTAGGCCATTTAAAGTTGTCACACAACTCACTGATGCATTTAACACTGTGTTCATTCATTTTTCTTTTTTTGCTTCATTTTGGATAGTTTCGCTTTTATGCCTTTAAGCTCACTAATTTTTTCTTCTTCAGGGTGTAATCTATTGTCAATCCCATAAAGTGAAATTTTCATCATAGGCATTATAGTTTTCATCACTAGAAGTTCTATTTTGGTCTCCTTATTGGTAATGTTTTTGTGCTTCTTTGCCTGATACATCAGGATGCAAGACTGTGCATTTTACCTTGTTAGTGCTGGATATTTTTGCCTTTTTATATTCTTGAGAGTTGTTAATGTTAATTGACTTGAAAATAGTTTGATCCTTTCAAGTTTTGCTTTTGAGTTTTGTTAGGCAGGATTAGAGTGGTATTCAGTCTAAATCTAATTATTTTCCTTTAGTGAACCCAAACCTTTCTGAGTGCTCCACCTGACACTCCATGAATCATAAGGCTTTCCAGTCAACTGGAACAGGTACTGTGTCTCTTTAATCCCGTTGGATGGTTCTTTTCCCAACCTTGCTATAGTTTCCTCACATACATGCAGTGGTCCGAACTCAGCTGAATACTCTGGCAACCCTCTGCAGATTTCTAGAGTTCTCTCTCTGCAGCTCTCTTCTCTCTAGTGCTCTATTCTGCAAACTATCCACTTTATTCTCCCTTGTCCTCAGCTTCATATCCTCAACTCTTCCTGGGAACTCTAAAGGCATTAAACTGGGACGACTGTGACACTCACTTCATTTATTTCTCATCTCACTGAGATCACTGCCTTCCATTGCCTGATGTCCTTCATGGTCTTGGGAACCTTTGAGATCATATATGCCATACAATTTTTTTCCTGTTAATTTGGTTGTCTCAGGAAGCATAGTAAATCCAGACCTTGATATTTCATCTTTGTTGGAGTGGAAATTCTCCCAGAATTTTATTTAAAAAAAATCTCCAGTGAAACTATTCAGACATCCCTTGAGTATGCCTTCCTCTCCACCATCACATCCTCAGCCACCTCCAACTTTTACTTGGACTATGTAATCACTTACTGTAGGGTCTTCCCATCTCCAACTCAGCCCCTCTCCAATCCATTCTCGTGTAGTAAAGAATTTGACCTTGCTTAAAGAGAGGTCTGGCCTTCGCTCTCAGCTCTTTGAAGTAATGTCTAAGCCCTTGGAATGTTATTCCTGATAGGAGTATCTTTGTTTCCCTGGGAGTATTGGGTTGCACCAACAATGTGACTTGGGGGGGGGGGTTTGGCTTATGAGGTATCAGCCTCTGTAGGAGCTGGGGATAGCCACATGGGCCACCAACAAGGCTTATGAGATTGAGCCCGAATAAGACTGAGTAACAGGGATTGGGTGTGTTTCACTGGGTGGCAGTGCTCCTTGTTTGTTGTCACCATTGGTGCCAGGGAAGTTTGGCTCTCCATGACTCACCTGGAAGAGAACAACTGGTTGCTCTGCATTTGGAACTTTCCTGGATTCTCCCCTATGTGCTTCTTGCTTTGGCTACTTTTAATCTGTGTCCTTTATCTTAATGAACCCTAACCCTAACCCTAACCCTAACCCTAACCCTAACCATGAGTTTAACAGCTTTTGTCAACTTTTGTGAGCCTTTGCATTGAACAATTGATGAACGGGCTTGGGAAACCCCAAACTTTTAAATGGTGCTAGAATGAGGACAGTCCTACGGATGTTTCCCTCTAAGTCAAAATTCTTTTCAATGCAAATTGCTCAGTCTTTTAAAAAAGAAAACAAAAATAGATTTGATATGCTCCTCCCTTGTTTAAGCCCTTTGGTGACTTACTGATACGGAGTTAAGAGCAAACTTTTGAACAGAACGCATATGAGCCTGTGACCCAGAGCCTGCCAGCCCTCATGTTGCTCTGTGTTCTCACCCCTTGATGCTTTATTTCTCTGTTTCTTCCATACTACTCCCCTCCCTTCTTTTTTTAGTTAACTCAACTGGCTTTCAAATTACAGCCCTTTTGGCCTAGTTGGTACTTCCCTTCCATAGACCAGGTACCCCTTCCATGATTCTTGAATTCTCCTGACCCCTTATGAAGGTGCAGCCCATCCTCCTGAAAGCAGCCAGCACAGCTGTGGTGAAAATTCTGTTTATGACCATGGAGGCACAGGTAACTCAGCTCCCAGCCGAAGCTGGCCTGGTTAGTGCTGAGAAAGTTCTTTTAATTAATGCTGATAGAAGCTTTAAAGACGGGCTTGAAGCCAGAAAGAGTTTTGGCCTGAGGGTCCCCAGTTAATTGCAGAGGCAACATTCCCATAGAGGCATCTCCCCTTATTTGTGTACACCTCCCCTCTTCTCCCTGTATTCTCAAGCAAGGAAGTGGAGCAGGAACTATGAATCACATTTCTGGGTCACATTTCTTGCTATGTCACCACCTTTCAGGATCTTGAGCAAGATACTTCCCATTAGGACTTCTGGTTGCTTCTGTGGAAAATGAAGGTTTCAGCTGGCTCAGTGGTTCCTACCAATTGACCACAAATGTCCCCTTTTAATTTCCCTTCCCCTGTGAATGCCAATCATGTTGCAAATGGCAAAGAAACTTAAGTTTTGGTTGTTGCTATGGCCTTATGGTATAAGAAGGCCCTACCAAGTGTTGTGTCCAAGTTAGACAGTAGGGAGGCAGGGATGGGTCAGGCATGGTCCCCACCCACAAAAAACCCAGTGTCCTGCTCATGACAAACATATGAATAGACACAGTCAACACAGGAATAGAACTTAATGGGGCAAATGAGCTGGATGGCGTGGGAGCCCACAGCAGGGCAAGTGGAGGGGAACTTCATCCTGAAGGATGAACAGGAGTATCAAGTGAGAAAGGGCACTCCGAAGGCCCTCAATCTAGGCAGACGGAATTCTGTGGGGAGAGACTTTTTGCATCACTGTCAAGAGCCAAGGAGCTTCATGCAGGTTCTGGGTGTCCTGGGAAACACTGGAGAAGATGCTTGCTAAGGCCAGGGCTTCAGGTCTTGTTGTGACATTGGACAAGTCACATCACCTCAGTTTCCCCTTAAGCACATAGGTTTCTGACATGTGCATGATTTCACGTTGGTCTGAAACTATCTTCATACCAGTTTGTGACAGTCAACATAGTCCTTGGGAGCTGAGTACCACAGCTGTTTATGAAATTCCAGCTCCTGTAGGCTAGGCCAGCGGTGAGGCCTTCTCAAAGAAACCCCCACCAGTCTGATCTCCTGGGTATTTACAAAGGTAGGGAGGCCAGAGGGGTATCCACCATTTGTTAAGAACCCACCCATTCATTAGATCATATAACGCCCTAAACCAAATGGTGGGGTTTGCTCCTTTGAGGTGAGGACAGGAAGCTGTGGAGAGGTTGGGTGGCCTGAAGGGCCATACAACTGGCCAGCAGCAGAGCTGAGATTCAAAACCAGGTCTGAGTGGCCCTAGAAACCATGCTTTTCCCATGGCACCACTAGGTGTGAGGGGTAGGCTGGGGTGGAGGGGAGACAGGTGTGGAGGGTGGTGTCAAAAGAGCTGGGAGTGGAGAGAAAGGCATTAAGGTCTTTGTAGTGGGTTGAAGACTGACTGTTCTTTAAAAGGTCTACTTGGAACCTCAGAATGGGAACATATTTGGAATAAGTGTCTACAGAGAAGTAATGAAAGTAATGATCTCAAGATGAGATCATCTTGGGTTAAGGGGTGTCCTAAATCCATCGATGGGCATCCTTCTAGGAGACAGAAAAGAGAAGGCAAACAGAGAGACCCAGGGGAGGAGGCAATGTGGCCCCAGAGGCAGAGAGTGTATTGATGCTGCCATAAGCCGAGGAGTGCCGGGCGCCACCAGAGGCTCGAAGCGGCAAGGAAAGATTCTCCCCTAGAGCCTCGGAGGGAACGCAGCCCTGCTGATGCCTTAAGTCTGGGCTTCTGGCCTCCAGGACCATGAGATAATCCATTTCCGTTGTTGGAAACCACCCAGCCTGTGGTCATTAACAGCAGTCCCAGGAAGCTCGGGCAGTCTTTGCCATGGTGTGAGGTCGGTGTCGTGCCTCCGTGTGGTCACGGGGAATGAGAGATTGTGGTGAATGATGTTTACAAGGAGATCTGGCTTGGAACTCGAGGCTCCATCCCAGGGAGGGAGAGATGCTCCACCTGAGGACGAGGAAGGGAGCAGCTGTGAGCGGAGGCCTGAGACCAGGGGGCAGAGAAGCTCACCCCTTCCTGCCGCTTCTCCCTGTTTGCTTTCCACAGCTCGGTGTCCCTCTGTAGTCGTCAGTTTCATGAACTTTCTGGGGAGAGAGAGGGACATGGGCTTTGAATTTTGACCATGCCACACGACTGTAAGAACAGGGATGGTTTGCTCTCCTTTCTGAGCCTCCATCTCCTCATCTGTGGGATGGGCCAGATAATCCTTCCCTGGCGGAGTTAGTGTGAAGATTAGAGAAAGAATCGCCTATCAAATGTGGGTCACTCCTCCTGCGCTTGGAGGAAAACCCTTCATACCTGGTGGCTGAAAACACACCAGATTCCCTTTCAAAACCTTCGTTTCCTTGACTGTGAAATGGGGGTAATAAGTGTGGCCATGGAGAGGCATTGTGAGGGCAAGAACGGTCTGTGGAGGTCGGCACTTGGTAGCTGGAGGGGGTGTGACGCCCACTGCTGCTCTTGAGAGCAGAGCTGCCTGGATTCTGGGGTTGCTGCAGGGCTACGGTCTGTCGGTCCGTCTTGCGGAGGCCTCCCCGACCCCTGTCCTGTGCTCACAGAGGTCAGGGGCCCAGCCTTTCCGCCGTGGCCTGGAAGAACTGGCTGAGCTCCCCCCACCCCCAGGCCTTACATGAAGGGCAGGGCTTGGCCCCTTCCAATGCTGACCTTTCCTGTTGACCTGACCCACTGACCTCACGCAGACATCCCACCCACTGGAAGCCATGCCTAGCAGCCCCACGGGGAGGGTGTTGGCGCTCCTCTGTGGAGATCCAGCCTTCTGCACGTCTTGGAGATGCCTGCCCTCGGGAAGTGTGGCCACTGGGGGTGCCCAGCCTGAGAGATCAGACTGTGTTCTTTGTGCTTTTGCATGATTTTAAGCCCAGGGAGACATTCATTTTGCAGGCTTCACATGAGGACATTTTCTTCTGCTGAAAGCCATGGAGACCATAGAGAGGGAGTTAATATAAATGTCTTGGGCTTTTACCCTAGTGCGCGATCAGGAAGGATGCTTGGAACACAGTTAAGAATTTAATAGGCTGCTCTTGTGAAAGGGAAAACTGGGTCTGAAGATCAGAGGGGTCACCCCTCTAACCTAGAGAGAGGAGCAGAAGGAGGGGGTGCTGTGGCTGCTGCTGGAAGGGGATGCAGATGACCAGGGGATGCAGCAGGGCAGCTCGGGGAGGACTAGACCCCTGTCCTCCCTGCTCTCCTGCCTCTGTTCTACAGGTGCCTCTGGTGGCGGGACAACAGGAAGCAGGGGTGCTGTCGGTGGCTCCGTACAGATCGGCCGCAGCCAGGACAGGGCGGTATGGGGTGCAGAGCAGAAGTGAGGGTAAGCGGGACCCTCTGCCGCATGGGGTTCACTTGCTACGTGGTGGCAGACACCCTCTGTGCCAGGCCAAGGTGAGGTGACCTGGCCTGCACACACAGGGCTTGGCTAAGGGCAGCTGTGGTCTCCCCCATCAGGCCTGCTTGAAATCGTCACTGGGGGTGGTCCCGGGGATCCCTTCAAAAGCAAAGCCTACACTGTCTGTGGATGTTCTGGAAATGCCCGAGACACACAGGCCAGAAATGGGCATGTGGGCACGTTCTCCGAAGACTCTGACCGTGCAAAGTTTTAGCTGCGTTTGGAGAAGGCCGAGCACTTGCTGAAATCCAGTGCTCACGGGTCTTTGTCCTCCAGCTTTTCACTGTGAGGGGGAGACTGTGCAGGGTGTGTGGGGTCTGCGTGTTTGGGTTCATGGGCTCCTCGGCCTTGTGGTGAGCCTGGTGGCCGTGTGCTCCCTGGGTGCAGGCCTACTGGGCTTGGGATCCAGGGGGAACGGATCTGGCATGGGTTGGCCAGCACAGCCATGGGGGGCACACGCTCCTTGTGGCCTCCATGTCCCCTAGCGCAGGCTAAAACGGCTGGTGCTCAGTGAATGTGCCCTGGAATAAAATTAAGGAGAAACCCGCTCCTAGGACGGAGAGGGCTGTCTGGCTGAGAGAAACGCCGATAGCCCAGGTTCCACTGTGTTTTCGAGAGAAAAACGTCAGGCCAGAATGGGGTGGAAACAGGCTGCCCCGTGCTTCCCTCATCTGCCTCTGGGTGCATGCAAGGAAAAGGGGCCGTGTCCACGGTGAGGTGCCCGGCAGCCTGCCACGGCCGACAGGTGGCCGAGCTTCCACGGGCATCTAAAGAAGAGTGGCAGGCTTCTGGCACAGGGACACAGCGCCTCTGAAGCGGCAACCTGCCAGGCCTTGTGTCTGGCCTGTCCGTACATCCTGCCGCAGGATTAGAGGGCTACTGCCTCCACTTCACAGGCAGAGAAACTGGTTCAGAGAGGCCAAGTGAGTCACCCAAGGTCACCCAGCTGGGTCGTGGCAGATTTGGGTGGAACTCAGGAGTCCTGGTTCTTTCAATGACGTCTTGCTACCTTGTGTCAATCTACAAGATTCCCGGTGGCCCCAGCGGCTGGCTGCTTCCAGCCTCCATGCAGCCCCTTGCCCTGCCCAGGAGACGTGTCACTGCTGCCAGGGCAGGCCCAGAGCCCCGGTCTCCCCAGTCTGTGTCTTGGATGCGAGCTGTCCTCGGTGGCCCATGGTTGTGGTCGTGGTATGTCCCCACCAGGCAGGCTCCCCACTGAGTGCCCTCCCCGGCCGGGCTCTGGGCTGCCTCTTGCGAGTCCTGCCCCTGCTGGCTTTCAAGGGCCCGCGTGCAGGGAGCCTTGGGATTCCCATCACACGGTGGTCAGAGAGCACAAGGAGATCTGGGTCCAGCGGGGGGGCCTCACTCACCCTCAGGGGGCAAGGGACCCGGGGACAGAGGCCCGGGAGGCTTCCGAGGGAGGTGATAACCTTCGCGGCCTGGCCTTGAAGGATGAGCCCCAGGTGAACTGGCGGCTGTCATCCCGGCTACACAGGGAGCCGTCTGTGTGCCCCAGGCCCTGAGATTCTGACTCGGTAGGTCTTGGGAGGGACCCAGGCTTTGGTGTTTTCTGCAGCTCCCAGAGTGGTTCCAGGGCGTTAAGGAGCATTGCCTCCCGGTAAGGAGGACAGAGAGGATGGGGGTGACGGGTTGTTTCAAGGCAAGTTCGTTGGCAGCACAGAGCCAGGCGGTAATGCAGGCAGCAGGTGGGGCCGGTGCAGGCTAAGGCTGGGGGTGGGGGCCCGGTCAGGAAGGCCGTGGACACTGGCCCCGGGGGCTTGGGCTTCACCAGGTGGTGTGAGGGGAGGGAGGGCACGGAAGGGCTTGGCAGCAGAAGGGCCAGGTGCCCTCTGGGTTTTGGAAGGTCCTCAAGGGGTCTCAGGGTTCAGGATGGATGATGGCTGTCAGGGGAGCCGCAGGCCTGAGAGTGGAGGGGGCAGGGCATCTGGGCCAGTTGCCCCCTCACCTGAGAGGCGCTGGACACTGGGGGCTGAGTGCCAGGCAGCCAGAGCCAAGGGCGCGGCCTCAGGTTCAGGCCTCGGCGCCCAGGGGAGGTGGACAGACCCACCAGGATGCCTGGGGGCAGCCCTCAAGCTCTGTAGAGCACATTTCAGGGCACACCCTGATGCCAAAGTTGCCTGGCATCTAACCTGTGGCTATATAAAAAATCAGCGTAATTTGATTGTGTGGGATTGGCTCCATCCTGCCCCCCACCCCTGTACCACCTCTAAATATAGAGGCACCTGAAACTGCGGCCATTTGATGTATCATTAAATACACCTTCTCACACTTGGCACAAAAACCCTGATAAAGTTTCACCTTTTAACGAAATAAATGACTCAATTAACAAGATGAAAAACAGCAGTGTGGTGGCAGGCCCACTTGGTGGCCGGAAAAAAAGGCTGGAGAAGAATTATCCCAGCGGGGAGTTAATGCTGGCAGAGGCTGTGTGCTCGGTGGGTGCCCGCCGACTGCCAGCCTGCCAGCCTGGGGTGTGCAGGGCCTGCTGACCGCTGCTGCAGTGGGAGTCGCCCACGTCCTGGGCCAGGGCCTGGCAGGGGCTGCCCCCGAGCTGAGCCCCGCGCTACTGAATCCGGCAGGGCCAGAGGGTGTAAGTGTGTATGTTTGTGTGTGTGCACGTGTGCCTCTGTGTCCCTGCTTCTTCCTGCCCTGGCACCACCGAGTCACAGTCCCCTTTGTTTTTAATGACGAGAGACCCCCACGTCAGGTTCTGTCCTAAATCTTTTTACATTTTTATACATCTTGAAGGACAGGAGGCCCCAGAATGCAGGACACAGGGCTTTGAGTTCAAGCTGTGTGGCTTTGGGATCAAAACTCTTCTCTCGGCTGCACTGCCCGCTCTGCGGACAGAGATGGGGGGGACCAAGGCAGGTCCCGCCGGGGAGGCAGGGCTCTGTGGGCAGGTCTATGAGCCTGGCTGGGAAAATAACGTCACTGGCCCCTAACTGAAATGGAGCCCCTCGGTGAGTAGGAGGACAGGACTACAGGCATAGTATAGGCAGAGCCCATGACTTGGTTACCAACAGGAATCCCAGATATTTTCATTTTCCATTGCAGCTGGAGCAGGAATTTCAAAATGCCATTTACACTCCTCCCTACTTTGAAATTATGATAGTTATTAAACCCTCTGGTAGGGCTTGTTATTTAATGCGTTAATAAAGAAACACATGGACTTCTAGATCGCAAATCTGTTTTTAATATTTGATAACTTTCAAAATAATTTGTTTCCTTTGTCATCATAGGGACTTTCTTTTATGCAGGCAAAACTATTCTGAGGAAGGGTCCTAGGTGTCAGGCACCTGTCGGAAGGGTCCAGGCACAAACATGGTCAAGGCCACCTGGGCTGGAGAATTTCCAAGGGTGCCTCAAACTCTGATGTCCTGTGAGTCCACGGAGCAAGAGCAGGTCCTCATAATGACAACAAAGTAGTTGCAGAGCATTTACTGTATGCTGAGACCACTGTTCTTTTTCTTATTGATGTTTAATTGTATATTTAAGATACCCAAGGTCTTGAGTGATGAGTTTTGACAAGGTTTACGTTCTTATAAACAATACTCCAATTAAGGTACAGAGCATTGCCACACCCCATAAAGTCCCCTCGGGTCCCTTGCTGACCCCTCTTTCCCATTCCAAGCCGGAGGCAACTTACCATTGTGTATTCTTTCATCACAGATATGTTTTTCTTCTTCTAAAACCTCAAATAGATGGACTCATACTGTTTGCACTTTTCTTCATCTACTTTCTGCCACGTGGTCCTTGCCTGGAAGATACCCCCACACTGTTGCATGTGCCAGGTGTCCACCCCTCTGTGGTGTGAATAGAATTCCATCCTAGGAATTAACTCATGGTGTGAGTTAGTCCCTGGGTTCTTTATTCATTCTAACATTAATGAATATTTAAATTGTATATATAGCTGTTATAATATGTGTACAAATCTCTTGGGCAAATAGCGGGAGTGGAACTGCCTGGTCATGTGGTAAGTATATGTCTATCTTAATAAGGAAGTGGCAAACTGTGCTCCTAACTAGTTGTTGTTTCATTTTGCATTCCCACCAGCACTGTGTGAACATTTCACTTGTTTTGCAGCTCGGTCTTTTTAGTTTTAGCCATTTCTGAGGGTGTATGGTGGTGTCTCCTGCTGATTTTAAATATTTCCCAGGAATTGTTCAATCCGACACTGAATGTTGCAGTCCTGGGAGGTGTGTGCTTGCAGGTGAGGAGACTGCAGGGTGCTGACTGTGATCCAGGCAACCTGCCAGGGGTGGCCACAGCTCGCAGGATGTCTTCCATAAGGCAGACGGCGCCGTCCCCATTTTGCAGATGAGCAGACTGAGGCCCACCCTCCAGTTAGCCCGTGAATAGAAAGTGAGACCAAATGTCTAACGTTAAGGGGTAGTGGGTGACGTGGAGGGTGAAGGTCATCCTCTGATCCGGGAGGGAGGCCCCTGAACTGGTGCTCCTGGGAAGGCTTCATGGATGAGCGGGACCCTCGGTGAGGTGGGCCTGCCCAGCTGGGAGCACATTGTATAGGGCTGGGCATGGAGCGGATGAGAGAAGGGTAGAGGGGGGGTCCAGGTGCACAGAAAAGAGCATTTGTTAGGATCCCAGGGGCTGGAGATGCTGGAGAATTGAGGAAGACATTGGATTTTAACCTGAGTTGTGAACTTGAATGCCCTTCTGTACTGGAGGGAGATGAGATGTGAGTAATAAGGGAAAATTCCAGTTTGTATCTCTCTCAGTGGATACAGTTCTGTGACTGGACCACAGCTTTCCAGTGAAGTGACACATACCACGTTTTGCTTTTTGTTGTTCAAATGGAACATGGTGTGACAACTGTTTATTTCTTGCTCCCTCCAATGAACTACATACCACAAATACATTTCCAAATCCTCAGTCTTCGGTGTCTTTTCCAAACTATACGTCTGTATGAACATAATATGTATTATTTATATCTGATTTCCAATTACTTAACCTTCCAGTGATTTCGATGTTTTGCTATAATTAAGAATACCACAGTGAACATTCTTGTAGGGAAATATTTTCCTATTTACCCAATTCTTTAGGATACATTTCTTGAGACAGGCATGCGCCTTTTTGGCCTGTTGATCCATGTGGCTGAATGACCTCCAGAAGCGAAGGACCAGCTTAGGATTTCGTCCACAGTTCGTGGGACCTCCATTTCACTGTTCCTTGGCCAGTGCTATGATCTTTAAAACAAAACAAAACACTTTGCTGAGGTGGTAAATAAAAAGAGAACATTATTATTTTTCTTTGCATTTATTTGATGAGGAAGCTGGATAGTTTTTTTTATAATCTTGGAATTTGTGTATCTTTTCTTTTTTGGGAGTTGCTCATTCATGTTCTTTGTCCATGTTTCTTCCCTGGATATTGCCTGAGTGGTGACGGGGTGTGGGCAGGTCCCTCTGTTCGCAATTTGCATTGACCGACTGGCCCCTGGGAGGGGTGTGAGGCTCGGAGACGGCAAAGCACACGCTGTGCCGGACTCACAACAGGGCCTTCTGACCGTTCCTTCTCCCATGACCCACCCAGGTGGCCTTGAGACCCCAAGGGAAGTGACGTCACAGTGCCTGAGCAGGACTTATCTTTCTCGAGCGGAAGTCCCCAGGTTTCCTGCCCAGACACTGGGGCCCCCTGTCTAGGGAGTTTCAGGCCTCCACACCCTTCACTTGTGGCATTTCCCTAAGTGGAACATCAGTGACAGGAGAGAAGGATTTGGTGTCCGGGTAAATCTGGGAAACCCTGTACTTTATACGCCCCTTCGGAGGAGAGTCATAATGTAAATGCACATAGTAAAGGCCCTGAGAAGTCCTGCAGCTGAGAAATCCGCTCCACTTTGTTCAATCCAGAGCTTACCTCTCTTGATGGACTGTGGGGCACCAGCTTAGTGGCATCTGAGGAACACCCTTGAGGAGGCCTTGGTCTGTGGTACAGACCCAGGTGCAGACAGCGTATGGCGTCACGTGACCACGGCGTAGCCCCTGGCGTGGACCGCGTACTGTGTCACGTAACCGTCGTCATGGTTTGCACCTGGCACTGTGGATCCCTTTGTGCCTCTCCTCACCTCCAAACAAAGCTCGTGTGCCATCTTGCTGCGCCCCTGACTTCCGGAAGCCCGTCTGGGGTAAGCGGCCTCTGCTGAAAGCCAGGGGCTCCCTTTCCTGAGCAGTCATGCTTCCCCGGCGCCTCTTCCTTGGAGCTGGAATCCTGCCACGCCGTCTTGTTTCCATTCCTGCCTTGCTGGAACTCCTGGGAGGGACCCGGTGCTACACACATAAGCCCCGTGCCCAGAGCTCCTCTCCTGTGACCCCGAGGCCCCTCTCCCCGGCCCTGCCTGGGTGGCTCCAGGGGTGCTCTGCAGGCCTCTCCTTTCAGGGAGCGGTGAAAAGCCCTAACGACCAAACCATGCTGCGTCTCTAAGGACTGAGCCAAATGCCACCAAGCCGGCAGCTTCTGGAAGCCCACCTCCACAGGGACGTGACGGATGTCAGTCTAGCAGAGGAGCCTGAGCGGGGAAGGGCCAGATGGGAAAGGAGTCCTCGGCGACTCACAGGTTGCTCTGCTGAGCTGGCCACTGCCTGCTTTGCAGTTTATATTCGGCACGTGTTTCCTTTTGATCTCAGCTGGGGTCACCTTTCTGCTTTATCTTATCCTCAGTGCTCCCCCGTCCCTACCCCTCTATTCTTAAGTTTGGAATAAATACAGGGGCGGCGCCCCCATTCCACAGCAAACAGCCTTTTCCACATAGGAGTGTGTGTCTCTCTTGGGCAATGGGGACAGTTTTGTCCTGGCAGCCAGTGACATTTTAAGCTGGACAGGCCCCCCTTGACTGCCAGAAAGGGGGGCAGGTGAACATATTTTGGCAGTGGCAGAGGAGAACCTAGGTGCTCTGTGCCTCCTGGAAGTCCCCACAGCCTTTTGCAGGAACTGCTCCCCACTCAGCCAGCGGCCCTGATGCCCGTCGCTCTGCCTCTGAGCCTCGGCGCTTCGGCCACGCGATGGCCACAGACCTCCAGGGGTTCTGCATGAGCGAAGCCTCCACAGGCCTGGGTGGGCACATGTGCCCGCTCCTCTTTCCTAACAGCGCTCTTTGCCTGCACCTCAGTGGGGCATGTAAATCAAGTTGCGGGAGAGAGCAGGCGAGTTCTGAGATGACGTATGAGCCAGCACTTCACAGACTGGAGGGCCCCACGTGCAGGCTAGCAATTACCCCTATCCCAAATGCCCAGGGCCTTTACCACCCCAGTGGTGTGGTGTCAAATGGATCCTTGGAAATGTAGGTCATTGATTTCCCAGCCCACAGAAATAATCTGCAGTAGAGTGGTTCTACGGTGTCTCTTTGGAGGAGGTGTGGTGTTGACAAAAAATAGGGCCCTTGGGGCCACACAGTTGTGGTTTGAAGCCTGGCTCCTACTTTCTAGCCGTGTGACCTTGGACAAGTCAGCGTGCTTGGCCGAGGCACAGTTTGTTCCTCTGTAAGCTGGGAGCACTGCTTGCTGACTCACAAGGTCATGGGGCTCCCATGAGGTTGTGGGTCTGAAAGGTGCTCTGTTATTGTAAAGGGCTATAGAAATGTGCCCTGTCGTGGCTCGGAGGAAACCGCCCTGCTGGGAAACCCACTGAGCCTCAGGCCTACGGCAGGTCAGCTGGCTTTCTGACTTTCAGTATCCTGGGCTGTAAAACGGGGTCAGAGGGCCGAGGAGGGGGCAGAAAGTGGGTGATGAACTCTATGAAGTGTGACACCCCAGTGCTCTCATCATCCCCAGACTCAGGCAGTGAGCTCTGCTCTCCTGTCTGTGTGCAGGACTGCTGCTCATGGGGAGCGGGAAAGAAGAGGTCGAGTCAGGCCTCTGGCCGGAAGGAGTTGACCATCACTTGAAGGAACCTGGACCCAAGCCCAGGAAACAAGGAGCACAGGGCCAGGCAGGTGCTGATTGATTTTGGGGTGAAAGCTTACATACAGGCAGGCATGGGATAGCGTGGAAGGAGAGGATGGCCCCAAGAACCAGCTCTCATTTCAGAGCTCAGTTGCCATAGGCATTCTGGCGGTGGTCGATTGGGGACCTGCCATGAGCCAAACTTGGGCGTACCTATGCCCACATCAGCCCGTCAAGGGAGCTAGTCATGTATCTGAGGGACCAGCCCGGCCTGCTCCGCTGTAGGGGTCCTCACTGACCTGCTGCCGAGCTGCGGGGGGCAGCCCTCGGGACCTGCGGCCATAGCGGGCAGGCAAGTGGGCGCCTCATTCAGTTTGTTTTTCCTCTTGCGATTGGGACCCTGGATTTGGGTGCTCTGTGGACTTGGCCGGTGAAGGGTTAACAGCCATTGAGAAGCCCCGCTGGTGGCCTGTGTGTTAGCAGGTGAAGCCAATCTCTGCAGAGAAGAGAGGAAAGAGGGGAGAAGCAGAGATGGGAGCCCAGGAGACCCCAGAGAAAGAAGGAAATGGCTGTGTGTGTTGTGTGTGCATCTGTGTGTGTGTGTGTCTGTGTGTGCATCTGTGTGTGTGTCTGTGTGTGTGTCTGTGTATGTGT
>JAQQAC010026072.1:5976930-6032537 GCA_029783875.1 Phataginus tricuspis
TCTGTGTGTGTGTCTGTGTATGTGTGTGTGTATCTGTGTGTGTGTGTGTGTGTCTGTGTGTGTGTGTGCACACGTGCATGCTGGGTAGTGGGAGGTAAAGCTATAGAGAGACAGAGACTTTGTTTTCCAGACCAGACCCCCCAGTTTCAGCCACACTTTATTTTCCTCCTTTCCTGAAATTTCACAGCGACTCCCTCCCTGCCTCATGCCCTCACACCTCTCCCCCTGCCTGTCTGGGCTGATTGAGTGGGGCTCTCCCTCTTGTGCCATCATGCTCCGGGAATCCCAAGCTGGCATCCCCATGTTATGGTTGTAAAGACTGAGGCTCAGGGATAGTCCCACGAATGGCCAAGTGGGTGTTGGGCCTGACACCTTTGCTTTTGCCAGCTTCCCAGCCCCGAGCTGCCTCTCTGTGGGCAGCTTCCATGCCAAAGACCATCACAGAGGTCCTGAAGCATGGTGGCTCGAGACAGTGTCGCACATATGAGGACAAGCAGGGCGGGCTGTCCTGTCCCCCAGGGTGAAGGGACAAGCTGACAAGTCAAGATCATTTTCTCCACAGACCTCAGCTGGCCACACCCGGGGTGGGGAGGGCTGTCTGAGTACCACCCACTGGAGAGGGGATGTCTGGGCTCTAGGCTGAGTTCCTCTGGTTTGAGCCAAGAGCCCAAGGACATGATTCCTCAGAAGGAAGACCGTGGAATCGGCCACCAGCCCCGCGAGGCCAGTGTCTGGCACTATTCCCTTCCACTTGTCCCCACGTGTCCCTGCCAGTCTGGACCATGAGCTGGGCCTCCCTGGGGAATGCGGAGTGCAGGACAAGGGGTGGGCAGGGCTGAAGAGGGGGTGCTGGGCACAGGCCCCTCACCCTAGCTCCCCAGAGTCGGGTAGCCCCGTCTACATATGCAAGCCTTCTTCTCCGGACTTCACCCTGCTGGGCTCTGGGCTCCTGCAGACAGCTCTGCACCCTGGCAGGTGGCTGAGTGGTTGCAGGTACTAGTGAGGGGAGGCTTGTGCTGTGAAGGTGGCAGGCAGGGAGAGGAGAGAGCAGCCCCTGGGGCTTCCCAGGACAGTGGTCAGGGAGTCCTCAGGGGCTCAGCAGCGGCCACATTCCTGCTTTAGAATTTGTGCTGCTCCTGTGATATTCCCATCTGGAGACCTGGTAGGACCTCAGAAGGGAGAAGACGTGAGGCTTGTATCTCAGAAGGCTCACGGAGCGCAGTTCCCGGAACTCAACGTATTTCTGCATGGACGAGGACACCCCTGGGCTCACCTGTCACGACCCACAACTGTCAGCAGAGGGGAGGAGGGTCTCTGAGCAGGCAGCCTGGGCCTAAGGAGGGCCCTGGGGGCGTCAGCAGTGGGGGAGACACTGGCCTCCTCGGTATGGTGCACCCCTGACCTTCAAGGAAGGTTGTGGAGAGCCCTGCCTCTGCTCAGCCTGCTGCCTGGACTGGCCGGCCTTTGTCTCTCAGCCTACATGATACTGGATTGCAAGGGCTCTCAGTCTGGCATCTCCAGGCCCTAGGTCTTGAGCCAGGGGCTGGGCTGGGCTGACCCATAACAGTGCTCACCGCTAGTGCATCAGAACCTTTTGGCCAGAGGGCCTTGCTGGTTTGCATACTAGGAGGAGTCCCACTTTTTGTTTCTGTCCAGATCATTTTATTATTCCTTTTATTATTCCTCTGGTCCAAAGGGATGACTTCATCACCTCAAAGGCTGTTGCTGCGGAAAATCCTGCACTTAGAATTGACTGGGTTTGAAACTGCCTCTTACTATCTTATGACGGGCAAGTCCTTTCCCTTCTCAGGCCTCCCTGTGCCAGGTGGGCTAAAGCAGCTCACAATGGAAACTGATTTTGAGCCTCAGATGAGATATGCACATAAAAAAGGCTTTGTAGATTGAAAAAAAAACCTATACATTTTCTCAAGCACTGCTGGTGTATTCGTTCAAAAATGAGCTGTCCATGGAAGGTGTGTTGTTTAGTCAAAAGAAGTGGTGACTCGGCACATTTCATGTGTCACCCTGCCATCACTAGGCACCCACTGTTTACGATGTGGTGCTCTATACATCGTTGAAAATAAAGTGGCTTGAGACACCGTCTTAGCACCTGGTAGCGGATAAAAGACGTGATATCGATAACGGCAATGTCCTTTCGCCTGAGTTCATTCCTTATCTTATTAAATGTATTTTAGTAAATCAGTTTAAAACATGTTTGAAATGAGGCTGGGCGCAAAACAATGCAGCCCCAGTGTTTGAACCGATCAAACATTTAGAAGAAATACGGATTTAAAAATCCAGTTTGGTATTAAATAGAGAGTCTGAAGCCCTGAATCATGGGGCTTCTTGGCACTGGAGTATATTGGACCTTTTCTGGACCCCGGGGGTCCCAGGTCTTAGATTAGATGGGTTGGCCATTAAAAATGGCTGAGACAGAAGTACCAAGTCCAGGGCTGCCTTCGTGGGCATGAGAGCTGGGCAACCCCACACTGCCCTCATTCAAAGCACCCTGTGCTTAGCTTACTGCTCTGCTCTGGCCATCTTGAGGTTCCTAGTGATTTTATTTTTGAACTTGTAAGGGAAGTCCAGTGACACAGTGGAGCATGTGGACAAGCAGAGGAGATACACACAGCATGTGTGACCCCATTCCCTGCTATATTTGCTTATGTCTTTTAAGATGCCCCATGAGCATGGAATGTCGGTGGACCAGCAACACTTGGAAGTAGTCAAAGCAAGTGTAAGGTAAGCATGTTCCAGAAGTGATTGGCTTCCATGGAGTGTTATTAGAGTGTGCACGTATCAGGAAGCGGATGGAAACAGTTGGCTTGATTTTCTGCAGTTTTTTCACTGTTCTAGTAAGAAGAAACTATCTGTGCACTTGCAAGCTGAGAAACACGAATTGTGTAACTGTGTGATTCTCCACACAAGTTGAATGCTCTTGTATTTGCATGTGAAGCTGGAATTGCACAACATAAAGACAAATGATAAAATTCATGCTAATAACTTAAAATTTAAATTTTTCTGTGCTCAGCACATTAAATAGTAAATAAAGATGCCATGACAAGTGGGCAGAGAAGATAATGGAAGAAGGACTCATACTTCAATACTTACAGCACGTATTGACCTCTGCATTTACACTCTGCACTGGGCTCCACAAATTACATTACCACCCCCAATCTTACCCCTCTTACTGGGACTGAGACCTAAAGATATGCAACCCCACCCTCACAGGATGAGTTCAGACAATGATGTGTTCAGAGCTGGCCTCAGGCTGCTCTGCCAAGTCTTCGTGGGATAACTGATTGGTGAGAAGCAGTCTCTTTTCTTGGGAAGCTGCATTTTCTTCCGAATTATGTGCGTGTGTGAGGCTTCTTCTCCTGGTTGGACTAAGGCCCAGGGAAGGGAAGTGACCTTCCCAAGGTCACACAGCTCAACAGAGGCCAGGCCTGAACCCAGGTATCCTGCATGCAGGTGGCTAGGGTGCTCATCCAGGTTTCCCTGCTCCATAGCCCAGGCGGGCACCTGTCCGTTTCTGGGTGTATAATGGGACGTTCACCCATTATACCAAATGGTGGATCTCACCTCTTGTTGGGTTGTATGCGTGATGTTGGGTTGACAGTTGTGCTGGCAAGGAGGATGGGCTAGTGCTCATGAGCTTGGGCTCTGGAGACAGACAGAATTGGCTTCGGAGGGTCACTTCTCCCTTTCACTAGCCACATTATAGACCATTTATGTAGTGCCGGCCATGCATGAGGTCTGGAGGTGCAGTCATGAGCAGGCTGAAATGTCCCCTTTCCTTTTGGAGTTCAGAGTCTCAGGAGCTAGATAATGTAACAACTATGAGATATTTACTATGTCTATTTATGGGTAAATGCTATGAAAGGAATGTGCTGGCTGATAGGAGAGATTGTAACAGCGCAAGTTACTTAATGTTTTAAAGCCTCAGTTTTCCCATCTGCAAAATGAGTGTAGTAAAACCCATCTCGGGTTTGTTGGGATGATTAAAAGAGACACTATGTATATGGCATCCCTTTCCTTTTAGGGTGTTGTTATTTGGGAAGCACACAGTTGGGCCCCTTAGCACACGGCACTCTCCTCCCTTTCTGTGACAGTGAGGCAGAGGTTGCCCATGACTAAATTCTGTCCTGGGGCCCTCGGCTGAAGGTCTTCTCTGAACAAGTCCGAGCACCGAGTCGATGCCACCTTCTGACACCAGCAAGGTAGGGGGGGGCCGTTTCCTTCAGGAAGCTTCCCCGGATCTCACAAGCAGTGTCCCATCCTGGCATTTGGGGCCTTTTGGCAACATTTAACCGAAGATCTGGCCCAAGGAGGCTTATGTGATGGGGGGCTTTGCTGTCATACTTAAGAGCAAGTCCAGAATCGGGGGTGTGTGGCTCTGATCCTTAGGGACACGCTGGGTCCCTCTGCACGTGTGAGCTTCACCCTGGGCTGGCAGCCACTCTTGCTTCTCATCGTCGGGGAAGACATTTCCTTGTAGCTGGGGAAAAACCTTCACATCACATCTCACTGGCCAGAACCGGGTCCCAAACCCATACCTGACCCCTTCATGGGCACAAGGAATGGATTTGTCTCCAGTGGCCTGGACCAATCAGGAGCTCCTCTGAAGCTGGGGTGACCGGTCCCTGAACTGCCTGCTGGGCAGGTGGCCTCTCTGGGCAAACTCAGGGCTTCTGAGAGGAAGGGGACAGCAAGGCCACAGATGCTGAGAAGCCATCTCCCCTTCTGGGCCTCACGCTGCTTGTTTACGTACACTGTCTGCCCCCTTCTGGGATGCCTGAAGGTCAAGGCCAGGGTCTTCCTTATCTTTCTGAGTCTTCCTCACTGACCAGCACGCCAACTGCCATCCTGGGAGCCAGCTGATTAGATTTACCTTTCTTTTTAGGGAGTTAAATCAAAACCCAAATGCAACAGGCACGTCATGAATACGTAGACACTGCCGCCCGCCGCTGTTTTTCCATTCTTGGTGGCACTTTCTCTTCAGCATTGGCACCAGCAATGCTCACAAACCTGCTGAATCCACAGTGAGCAAAGAACTGGATGTGGGGACAGTAGCAGGCAAATCTGGATGCACGTTTATGCTAACGGCTTTCTTTAGGGAGGCGTCCGCCTCACCTCTGTGGGTAAAACTGGCTCCTTGCCCTCCTGGTGTTGTCTCCCAAATTCTATACCCTGGGGGTCTTGCTCACAAGCCCAAATCAGGACACATTTTCTCTTTTTAAATACACAGTGGCACAAGCAAGCAATTGATAGGAAAACCAAACCTACCGTGCACAGATCCTTTCTTATCTGTGGTGTCTGCCTTCAAACTTCCAAAATTTGTTTCCAATCCATCCTTGAGAACCAGAGGAACTTTCTCTGGATCAGTGACCATGGAATGCCGACAGAAAGCTGGGCCTGACCCCCGGCACAAGAAGGAGATATAGAACCAAAGAGAGGAACAAAGAGAGAATAAAAGACTTTTTGCCCCCTCCCTTCCAAAAGTCACATTTTACTGTTCCTCTCTCATTTCCATCAATCACTAGGGCAATACCCCCTAGATCAATGCATTAACTTGTTTGTTTTTTACAATGAAGGGGAACTTCACAGCCTCATCATTCATTCCAGAGTGTAGGGGAACAAAACAAAAGCCAGCCACCGAAATTTGCATGGTGCTCAATTATACATTAGTGAACATCACTTGGCAATCTGTTCATATCAATTTAATTGGATTTTAATACTGCCTCTGATCTTGTTTTCTAATTAACAGCAGTGCTTGGAAATAAAGCAGAACCATGCACCCAGCAACACCTTTGATCTCCACCATATGGAGCTCCACCAAGCTCTGGAAAAAAAAAAATCTCCCTTGCCTCCACAGCCGGTTGAGAGAAGTGGGGCCCCCATATGGCCGACACTATGGATGCCCGCACCCCAGGGGTTGTCTCATCCTCTGATTGGCCCCCATAGCAAAGGCAGAGGACTTGCTTCCTGAGCTGGAGGTAAGTCCGTGTCTCCAGCCTTGGGCGAGGTTGATGGTTTTCACAGCTTGGCTTTGGGGGGCAAATATTTGAAGAAATAGACCTGACCCCATGGGGTCTGTTTTGGAGGGTGGGGCTCTCACCAGCGGGACAGAGCGACTATGGCATGGACTGATACAGGGCATCACATCCCTCACCAGGGTTCACCATCTAACCCACCTGGGAAGCTCATGGAGCTGGTTTCCAGCTGGGACTCTGGCTGTGGGGAGGCTCTCCTCTTTACTGGTTTTCTCCTTTTTCTCTGCTTCCTAAGTCATTGAGTCTAGCTTATTGATTTTCATCTTGTGGGTTGATTACATGGAAAGGCTGCTCACACCCTGAGATGGCCTGGAAAAGAATAAGACCAGGACCATGGAAATCAAGGCAGAGCCCCGGGAGTAGCTAGATGTGCAGGGGAGCAGGTGGGACATGACCAGGGGCCAGTATCTGGGTCTGCGCCCTCCTTTCCCCGGCATGGGGTCCTGGCAGCTCCAGAGGCTGCAGGAGGGGTGGCTGCGAGGTATGGTGAAGAGTACAGTCTCCGCAAACAGTCCCGGCCTGTGGCAATGATCATGTGACCTAAGGCACCTCACTTCACGTCTCGGAGTTGCCATTTGCTCGTGGACTGTTCTGTGATTCTGAAATCCAAAACGCTCCATAAGTCAATTATTTTCCAGGTTTATAGCAGACACTGGGCTGCAAACTTGATCTGAATAGGTGTGAGTCTGTTTGTAATCTGTATCCTACTTAATGCAGTTATTCATTTATTTTGGTGTAGAACAAGTAATGTCTGGGAGGTTGGGGAGCTGCCCCAGACTCCAGTGGGATATTAAGTACTTACTTTTTAAAAATGCAGAATATTCTAAATTCTAAACTACATCAGGCCTCAGGGATGGTGGACCAGCCCCTTTCTAAAGGATGTGAGTTAATCCCCCTAGAGCACTGATGCTCTCCTGGACATTTTTAACCTCCTGGGGGATATTAGCCAATGTCTGGAGACAATTTTGGTTATCCCAGCTTGGGTGGGGGTGTTGCTAACGGCATCCGCCACGAAGAGGTCAGGGAGGCTGCTAAACACCCCGCAGTGCACAGGTCAGCCCCAGTGCAAAGAATTATCTGGCCCCAAGTATCCATAGTGTTGAGGGTGGGAGCCCTGCTCCAGAGAGGCCCCTTTCTGCTTACTTCTGACTCTGATCCTTTCTGTCCTGCAAGCCACGTGTAGGAGTATTGATTGCTTTCTTTCCATGTCAATACTTGGTATTTTGTCTTTTTGATTTTAGCTTTTCTAATAGGTATGTAGTTGGCATTTTCCTAATAACTGATGATACGGAGAATCTTTTCTGTGTTTATTTACCACCCATGTTTCTTCCTTATTGACAAGTCTCTTCAGATCTTTTGCCCATTTTTGTTATTGTTTCCTTATATTGAGTTGTGAGCGTTCTTTACATATTATGAAGACAAGTTCTTTATTTGATATGTGATTTGCAAATATTTTCTCCCAGCGCTTGGCTTGTCCTTTTCAGTTTCTTAATATTGTCTTTCAAACAGCAGAAGTTTTCGTTTTGATGAGAATTTTTTTCTTTTAAGATGTACTTTTGATGTTGTATCTAACCCAAGGTCCAAAGATTTTCTTATGGTTTCTAGAACAAAATCTGTTTGAAGCCTTGAATAGTAAAAGGCTTTTACCATTCACTCTTGATTCCTTTGGCAATGCATTTCCCTCAGGAACTCAGTAAGCTTCTGATCAGCTTGTTTGCTCCATTCGTGTACCAGTAACCGCACCCAAAGTCCCTCCCTAGCTTGCACAGAAATGCCACACCCTTAAGCTGATCTTTGTTTTAAATTGCTTTATCCAGCTCAGAGGATTGACTGGGACTTTGGCCCTCCAACTTTAAAAATTCCATTTCTATTTGGGACTAAGAGCAGTTGGCTTTTCCAATCTGGTAGGGCCCCAAATTTCTGGACTGTCTATTCCCCTTCATTCTGCTTGTCAATTCTTTCCCAAGCTTCTCTTTATATTCTTACCCCAGATGCACCAACTCTATCTGATAGACACAAAAGATTAATGCTCCATTTTCAAACTTTTTTCCTAGGGCTCTCTGTCCAGTAGGCAGAGGTTTGCCCTCCAAATCATCATAGGCAGCAGTCTTAGAAAATGCTTGCCCCTACGTAACCTATATGTCCATCTGTCCATCTTCATATATCTGGTCCTTCATTCCCACCTCTTGATTGAGAAACTGAAGCCACATAGTTTAGGATTTTAAAAGATCTTCAACCCTTTTCTGTCTCCTATTTCTAGATCAGTCAGGAGAGGCAACACTAGCTGCTAGAACAAATAACCTGGAATTTCAGTGACTTAACATAATAAAAGTTTATTTTTTATGTGAGCATCCACTGTCTCATGAAACTGGGCACCTTCCAGCATGTGGTTCCACTATGTTAGAGTCCTTCATCTCCAGCCATGAGGATAGAAGAGAGAGACAGAGACACAGAGAGAGGGAGAGAGAAAGCATGGAGGACCACTTGGAGTGGTCCAGAGCTGGGCTTAGAAATGTGCCCTATTCCATCTACTCACATTCCATTGGGCAGAACCTAGTCATATGGCCCTGACATAGCTGTAAGGGATGTAGGGAAATGTAGTCTTCCTGTGAGTCCAAGAAGTGGGGAGAAAGGAGTGGTAGGATCGGGCTGCCTGGACCCATTTCTTTGGCAGGGAGTGGGGGCCTCTTTGTTGAGTCAAATCTCTCCTTGTTTTACTAAGTATCGTGTATTGGGTAAAACCTCAGTGTTTCACTTAATTCTATCCATTCAGTGATTCCTTGAGACAAACATTGGTGAGACTTTCAATGTGCCCTAAGGGTAGTGCTGACATGGGCAGGTGGGAAGTGGGAAGGGAGTTGCTAACACTTACTACGTTATCTAGCAGTTGAAATGATTAATTCCCACAGTGTTAGAGAGACCTATTTTATCTCCATTGTACAGATGAGCAAACTGGTTCAGAAACGAAAGATAGCTCAAGATCACAGAGCCAGTAACTCCATCAACCACGATTAAATCTTATATTCATTCTAAGTGGTTAACCTATATTTGCACCAGGAGGAAGTTTAACCTATAAACCTCCAGGTTATAGTCTGGTGGGGAAGAAAGACACAAAACCAAATAATGACAGTTGAGGGAGGCAAGTGGGCAAGATATTTTCAGAGCACTGACACTATAGCTGGGGCTGGGGGAGGCGTTGGTATATCTTCCAGAGGAAGGGCATTTGAGCTGGGGTTCTGCAGGATAGGCAGGAGCTCATCAGCTAGAGGGAGAGGAAGATTTTTGCTACATAGATTTCCCTGTGGCCTCTGTTCCAGGCCAGGCTATACATAGCAGGGCCCCCTTCAAGTTTCAGTTTGGAGTTTCTGGTTTTAATTTGTGATGCTATGATGAGGGCTCCTGGGGGAAGATCTAAAGGAAATTGCTGTTGTGAGCTGGCAGGGCTGTGTCCCCAGGAGGTGAAGATGTTCTGATAAAGTGCTGTGATCATGACCTTGCAGAGCAGCCCTGCCAGGAGATAAGGGCAGTGGAGTCACAGAAGGCGCTTCCTGCCGCAGGCAAATTGGCTGGCGGGCAGCTTGCAGCTGTGGGCTGGGTGGGCCTGCAGAACCCGCTGACTTGGTCAGGGAAGTGCTGAGGCTGCACTTCTTGCTCCCGCCTCTGTGGCTGCGTCTCCGGTCACCTGGGCCATGTAGGGCCCCTTCCCGGCAGTCAGAGGAAGGCTTTCAGCACTGGCTCTGTTATTAGTCAGCCATGAGCCTGTGGGAAAGTCACTCCATCACTCTGGGCTTCCTTTCCCTCATATAAAATGGGCTGATCTATCCTTACTTCAAAGCACTGTTGCTAGGAACAAGCCATCGATGGGCCTGAAGTACCTACAAGGGTAGTTGGTGTAGAATCAATGCTCAATAAAAGGTGGCTACACTTTTTTCTCATCATCATCATTATCCATTATCCTGTCTGACTGCAGCCTCTGCTTATAGAGGCAGACATTCCAGATCTTTCTTGAACCCTGCAGCCATAAGCCAGGCTCTGGGGATAGAGCCATAACAGTATCTGCCTCCCCCGTGCCCCCACCTCTGGAGCTTCTTGACTGAGGAGGGAGACTGAGATTAACACATAATCCAGGCCACACGCCGCTGATGGGGTGAGCTCTGTGAGTGAGTGCAGGTGGTGCTGAGACGTGGCCTGACCCGCTGAGCCCAGACCCAGGACAGGGGGCTCTGCTCCGACCCTTTAGCCTAGTGAGTGGCAGAGTCACTGGCCCTGCATGTGCATCTGCCCAACCTGAAGACCTGCACCTGCACAGTGAGGCCACCATGTTCTCGGAAACTCCATTTGTTTTCTTTATCGTCACCATACTCCTTCCGCTTGGTCCTTGAGGTAGTCATGGATGGGCAAAGGGTCCCCCTTTCCTATTTAGTTTGTCAAAATGTTGATGGCTTTTTGCTCTTCCTCCCTCTCTCTTTTCCTCCCTCCCTCCTTTTAATGCTGCTTCACAAATAAAACTTTATGTCCCTATTAGCTGGCAATTTGTAAGCATGGCTGGGCGCTGGTCTTGAGCTCCAGTATCGCGTCCTGCGTGTGCTCTGTGAAAACCAGTTTGCTCTTCAGAAGGTTCTGAATTCCTCACATGACAACGGCAGCTTCCACCCCTGTGTCTCTGTCTGTCTCTGTCTCCCTCCCCCTTTTGGCGGGAGGAGCCACGGCTTTGGGAATTGGCATTCTCAGGGCATATAGGGAATGGATTTTACTCACAGACTGAGCAGCAGCTCCAGGCCTAGCCCTGGGCTCCACTAGGAAGAACATTCCAACACAGGCCCCGAACTTCAGAAATTAGCAAGTGGCAAAATAGGAGGTGGTCATTCACATGGGTTGGGAAGAATCATAAAAAAATATTAATTGGGTGCCCTGTTCATAAAAAGGAGAGGGGCGGAGAACTTGGAAATGACGGGGGTATAACAGTAACACAGACGATTCCTAACAGGAAACGTGAAACATACAAGAAGTGGCAGCAAACTGGATACGCTCACAGCAGATTTCCCAGTAACACACATTGGCTGTTAGCCTCTTTACAGACTGCTGAGGGAAGCTGGCATCTCGGTTTGGACTAAGTCGAAAATGTTAACCCTCTTAGAGAATGCCGGTGGTCGGGGTGCTAAGGACCATGCTCCGTCCCCCAGCATCCGAGGTATCAGCCTGTGAGATCCATGAAGCAGCTAAGAGGCCACCTCCTACTCCTTGGCTTCTCTGCCTTGCTCTCACACGAATGTATTTCCCTCCACAGCATGTAATGCAATTTTTAAGGGCTTATTGACTTGGATGTCTGTCCCCCTAGCTAAGCAGTAGACTCCAGTGATTTTGCCACCTTCTAGGAATTGGGTGGTGGTTTTACCTCGGAACCTCCGAGAGCTACTGTTCTTACCAAATGCTGCCTGTGTTTCTGTGCCAGCTGTGCACTGTCTTGCCTGTTGACGGGGCTGGAAGTCCGACCTGGGAGGGAGTGAGGGTCACAGCCCTTCGTGAGCTGACAGGACACAGGGCACATGCTGTGTGTGAGTCTGGAGTGACAGCCTTGTTTGTGCCCCAGGTTTTGAATCAGCTCCTTGAGCTGTCTGGGCAGTTGGAATACGAATCCAGGACCGTGAATGAGATGTCAGAGCCAGCTGTGAGGATGCTTGGCTACAATGAGGATCTCTTTTCAACTTTTGTGGCAGGGCTGGCAGAAACATGGAGAGGATCATTCCTAAGGAACTTCCCACTGGTGTAAGGCCCAGGTAAGACATTCGGGTGAAAGGGTGAGAGGCTGTTGATCCAGAAAACTCAGGTACGTCATAATTTTGTGACAGCTTTATTGAGGTATAATTGACAAGCAATAAACCATAAAGGTTTAGAGTATATAATTTGATAAGTTTTGACATACGTACACACCCATGAAATCGTCAGCACAATCCAGATAGCAAACGTATCCATCACCTCCAAATATTTCCTCGTGCTCCTCGTAATCCTTCTCTCCTGACCCTCCTGCCTCGTCTCTCCCAGGCTCTATCCTGGGTAGCCACTGAACTGCTTTCTGTCTCCATAGATTAAGTTGCATTTTCTGGAGTTTATCTGAAAGGAATCGTACTGTTGATAGTCTTCTACATCTGTCTTATTCACTCAGCATAATAGTGTTGAGATTCACTGATGCAGCTGCCAGTAGGAGTAGTTCCTTTTGTTGAGTAGTATTTTATTGTATGGCTATCCCATAATCTGATGACATTCACCTGTTAATGGACATTTGGATTGTTTCCAGTTTGGGGCTAATTACAAATAAAGTTGCTATGAACCTTCATGTACAGATCTTTGTATGGACATGTATTTTCTTTTTTCTTGGGTAAATATCTGGGAATAGAATGGATGGACCATACAGCAGCTGTATGGTTAACATTTTAGAAGCTGCCATACTGTTTTCCAAAGTGATGGTATCATTTGTTTGTTTCCACCAGCAAAATATAAGAGTTCCAGTTGCTTCTCATCCTCACTGACCCTTAGTATGGTCAGACTTTTTAATTTTAGGCATTCTAATAGTGGGTGGCTCATTGCGGTTTTAACTTACATTTCCCTAATGGCTAATGATGTTGAACGTCTTTTCATGTGCTTATTTGCCATCTTTTCATTTACTTTGGTGGTGTCTGTTCAAATCTTTTGCCCATTTAAAATTAAGTTTTAATTATTATTGTTGAGTTCTGAGCATTCTTTACATATTCTCATCAGCTGTATGGTCTGTAAATATTTTTTCCCATTCTGTGGCTTGCCTTTTCAGTTTCTTAACAGTCTCTATTGAAGAGCAGACATTCTTAATTTTGGTAAGGTGAATTATAATTATTTTCCCCTTTAAATATTGTACTTTTGGTGTCATATGTAAGAAATCATTGCCTAATTGAAGTTTGCAAAGATTTTCCTCTATAGGTTTTATAGTTTAATGTTTTGTATTTAGGTTTATCATTTGTTTTGAGTTAGTTTTTGCATATGGTGTGAGGTATGGACCGAAGTTCATTTTTTTTTTGCATATGATTATTCCATTGTTCTAGCACGCTTGCTAAAAAGACTATCTTTCCTCCACTGAATTACCTTTACATCTGTGTTGAAAATCAATTGGCCGTATTTATGGGGGTTTATTTCTGGAGTCTGATCTATTTGTATATGTTGATACCAATACCACACTGTCTTGATTATAGTGTTAATCTTCCTATTATGTTCTTCTTTTTAAAAGTTGTTTTTTTTCCATTCTAGGCTCTAAAAGAATCGCTGCATTTATTTTCATATGAGTTATTGTATTATAGTTTTCTTCTTTTACAGTGTCTTAGCCTCATTTTAGTATCAGGGTTGTGCTGGCTTTGTAGAATGGGCTGAGAAATGTTCCATTCTTTTCTATTTTCTGGAAGAATTTGATATTATCTCTTCTGAAATGTTTGAGTAGGACTCACCAGTGAAACCATCTGGGCTAGGTGTTTCCTTTTGGGCAAGTTTAACTAAAATTTCAATGCCTTTAATAATTAAAGTGCTATTTGAGTTGTTTATTTCTTCTATAAGTTGGTAGTTTGCCAATTTCATCTAAATGGTTGACTTTGTTGGCATGAAATTTTTAGTAATGTTCCCTGATTATCCTTTTACTATCTGTAGGATTTGTAATGATGTCACCTCTCTTATTTCTGATACTTGTAATTCGTTTCTTCTGTTTCTCCTAATCAGCCTGGCTAGAGTTCCATCAATTTGATCAGTCTTGCCAAAGAACCAGTTTTGGGTTTTCCTTATTTTTTTTCTATTGGTTTTCTATTTATTTGGTTTCTTCTTGACTGTTTTATTTCTGTTTGTTTATTCTGCTTTGGCTAGTTTTGTAAGGTAGAAGCTGAGATCATTGATTTGAGAGCTTTCTTCCCTCTTTTCTAATATAGGCATTTAAAGCTATAAATTTTACCCTTAATGTTGTTAGCAGTATTCTATGAATTGTATTTTAATTTTCATGCAGTTCAAATACTTTTGAATTTTACTTTTGATTTTTCCTTTGACCCAGGAATAATTAGAAATGTGTTATTTAGTTTCCAAATTCTTACAGATTTCCACATTCCCTAGATATCTCTATTATTGACATTCAATTTAATTCCACTGTGCTCAGTGAACATACTTTGTATGACTTGGATTGTTGAGACTTGTTTTGTGGCCCAGAATATGTTCTATTTTGGGGAGTCTTTCACGTGCATTTGAAAAGAATGTGTATTCTGCTCTTGTTGGATAAAGTGCTCTATAAATGTCAATTAAGTCAAGTTGGTTGATAAGTATTCAAGTATTATTAATGATTTCCTGTCATCAGTTATTGAAAAGGGGTACTGAGATCTCCCACAAAAAAACATGAATTTATCTATTTCTCCATGCATTTCTAACAGTTTTGCTCCATATATTTTGAAGTTCTGTTACTAAGTACATAAACATTTAGAATTGGAATAGTCTTTTGATGAATTAACCCTTTTCATTAGAGTGACTTTTGTTATCCCTTTGTTATTCTTTGCTCTATAATCTACTTTGTCTGATATTAATATTGCCACACCCATTTTATTTTGTTTAGTGTTAGCATGGTATATATATATATATATATATATTTTTATTATTTTACTTTTAACCTACTTATGTCTTTATATTTAAAGTGGCTTTTTTGTAGGCACCATAGAGTTGGGTATTGTTTTGTTTTTTATCCAATCTGACAAAGTCTGCCTCTTAATTGTGGTTTTAGATCATTCATTTTAATGCCATTATTGATATGGTTAGGGTTAAACCTACCACTTTGCTATTGGTTTTCTATTTGTCTCATCTGGTTTTTGTCCTTTTTTCCTCTTTGCTGCCTTCCTTTGGAATGAGTATTTTTATTATGATTCTATTTTGTTTCCTTTATTGGTTTGTTAGCTTTAACTTTGTGTCAAGTCATTTTAGTAGTTGATTTAGTGTTTTTAATATACATCTTTAATTCATCATGATCTTCAGGTAGTATTGTTCCACTTCACATATAATAGAAGATTCTTACAACAGTAGACTTTTGTTTCTTCTCTCTCGGACTGTGTGCTATTGCTGTTGTACATTTTACTTCTATTATGCTATATGCTTTTATTTTTCCTTTAAGCATTTGATTATCTTTGAAAGAACTGTGATTAATAAGAAAGGCATCTTTATATTTATTCATGGAATTACCATTTCTGATGCTTTTCATTCCTTTGCGTAGATCCAGGTTTTCATTTAGTATGATTTTCCTTCTGCGCACAGAGCTTCTTTTAACGGTTCTTGCAGTGCAGATCTGCTGGTGATGGATTCTTCAGCTTTCTTCCATCTGAAAACACATTGTTTTGCTCATTCACTGATGGTCAGTTTCAAAGTCTCAACAAAGCTGCTGGCAATTCCCTATCTACTGTTCTCCAAGTCTCTAAGGGGATGTGTTCGAGGGGTGGCAGGATTTAGAACTATTTCTTCTGTGTTAGATGTTTTACGTGAGCTTAGGGGAATTGGTTCCACACTCAGCCATCCATGGAGGCGGCACCCACTGTGGCTGATGCTCCATCCCAAAGTGGGGGTGATAATGAGTGACTTGAAGGACAGTAGGTAAGGGATGGTAAGTTATCACTAGCAAGATGAACATGACTGGGGAGAAGAAGAGATTTTTCCTTCATTTTGAGAAAACAGCCTCTCACTGAGGCAGTGGTGATGAATAAATACCTTTACTACCAGAAAATTAATATCTTTTATGCCTCAGTGACAAAGTTTTGGGTTTCTATGTAGCATCCAAGTCAAGTCTGTATTTTGTGTTGTGTAGAAGGACTTAGATCTGCAGAAACTGTGATGGAGATTTCTGTCCTCTTGTCTCATGGTGCCCAAAGCTGGTTTCCTCACAGGTGACCTTCTCCTTGTCCTTCTGGGGAGATGGCAACATCTCCTGGGCTCAGCTGAAGTTCTGACCATTCTAAGTCTCTGTTTGCATTCTAAGTAAGTAATCTGATCTGCAAAATGAAACTAGACAAACAACCCTCATGCCCTCTGGTCATTTTCTCCCCTATCACCAAATCTGAGATTTGGATGGGACATCTTTGCTGGGGGTGAGGGGCTGTCCTGTGCCTTGTAGGATGTCTACCGTTATCACTGCCTTCATTCAATAGTACCCTGAGTTGTAATAACCAAAAATCAATTCCAGACAAGGCCAAATGTGTCCTGGGGGCCCGAATCATCCTCAGGTTGAGACCCACTGCTCAGAAGCAAGTAAAGTGCCCCTCTAGACTGTGGCCCTAAGTGGTCAGTATGAGGATCATTTTTGTGCAGGTGGAAAAGATTTGGTGTAACGATATCTACCTCATTTGAAGTATTCATCTTCCTGGCAATGGAGATAGCATATTTAAATTAGGAGGCTATTCTATAGTAACTTGGAGTGCAGGTTGATTTGAGTGTCTGCTGTTGCGGGTCCCATTACAGTGCCACCCCATACAGGTCTCCTTTGCACACCAGCCACACTTCTCTAAGGGACACAGCAGGGAGTGTGAGCCTAAGTTTGAATGGCCGCAGGCTCAGCTCTTATTAATCCTGCACCTGGAGCCACCTAGAACCCCCATGCTTCAGCTTGTCCTGAGACTGTGATTGGGAGGGGTGACCTTATGGAACCCTGCAAGTATGGAGATGTCTCTGAAGCAGGGTGTGGTTGGGAGGGTGGGACTCAGCCCAGGATTCTAAAGGCAGTCTTGCCTATGGCCTGACCTCCACAGGTGCCCCAGAAACCAGCCCCTACTTCTTTCTACCAACCCCATGCCCCAGGGTCTTTGCACATGTCCCCTGGAATTGTGGCACCAAAACATTTTCAAGGTGAATCCTCAATACCTTGTGTGTCTGCATAGACCTGTGTTTGCAGAGGTGAGCTCCAACCCGCTGTTCATGAGGATTCATGGCAGCAAGGAGGCAGGCTGCCCAGCTGCCCTTCCTTCCATTTGATTGATGGGAAAATAGAGGTTCGGAGAGAAGCGACTTTGCAAGGCTATCCGGGCAGCTTTATTTTTGTGGTAATGAGCTCTCCATCCCTGGAAGTGTTCAACACTGGGGACCCCAGCGCAGGGTGCAGGGGAGTGAGCAGGACCATGTGCTGGTGAAAGCCGGGTGGTATTCTCTCTCCTGCGACCACACCCACCTTCCTCCCTGGGAGGCCACCCAACTGGTTCTCAGCTCTCTCCTTTCTCTCTGCCTGTCTCAGACCCTGGTCTTCATTCTCTCTCTGAAGTGAACTTGCTCTATAAGTTCTAACAAGAAATATTATGATCTAACTTCTTGTGGCTTCAGGAGATACAAATCTGTGGTAACACTTCAAATTAAGTGTCGTGAATGAGTAATTACTTTCTGAATCTGAGGAGTCTGATTGAATGGGAATCATTATTGTGTGTTAATTAAAATCCCACTGATTATTAAAATTATATTTTGGTGTTTTAATAATTCTATAAAGGACATGTAGATAAAGCTCAGAGATACATACTGGTTTGGATTCTTGTTAAAACCTGATAAATATTGGTTTTAATTCAAACACGCACTTATTGTTTTATAGAACTTACATGGAATTTACGTCCTCGTCAGGTCAGGGTGTTGCCATGAGGCCTGTACCTCACTGGCTGCTGAGTGCAGGGACCTTTGGTCGGTCTGAAGTCTGAGTCTGCGGCAGACATTCTAAGCGCGGGGTGCCTGGGAAAACCAAGGGGAGGTTTGGGGTGGTTATGGCACACTCCTGTCAAATTCCTCCAGCTGGTCCTGAGGGCCAGAGTGGAATTGGACTCAGAGTCCTCTTTCAGTCTGATTATTGCCAGATTGTAGAATTGTATGGGCTGAGTTGGTAGACATTTCAGGCCATTTATTCACCCAGCCTGGCCGCTTATCAGAATGACCCGGGGAACTTCGGAAGCCCTCACACTTCCCGCTGCCCCCGGGAGATGCTGAGTGGGTAGGTGGGGTGGGCCCAGTTCAGCCCATCAGGTATCTTTGCCCATGGGGGTCTGGGGATGCCTCAGGGACATTTTCCTCTCTCCCACTGCTCCAGGTCCCCGGCCGGGCTCTCTCCCAGCCTCCCATCCCCTCGGGGGTCTGCCAGGCATCTTCTGGAGGCCAGCATTAGTGAGCTGGGGACACTTGCAAGGCCCTGTACTCTCTAAGGGGAAGCCTCCAAAGTCCCCAGTAGCCCTGGGCCAGACTTGCCTTCCTGCTCCCAGATAGGGGGGCTTTCTGCCTCCCCAGAAGCTGAACCTGCAATTGGACTTCTTGGGGGTCTAAAAAATTATTTATCTAAGATGACAGTGGTGCACAGAAGCCAGACGGAGAAGTGGAATTATCTACTGGAGGGAAGCGGGACATTTTGGGGAGCCCATGGACAAGGCCATTTTAATGAGGCCATTTTGATACAGGATGTTCTGGTCAGGCCCTGGGAGGAAATGGGGTACCTCAAACTGGGTCATCTGAGGGAAGTTGAACAGGTGTGCCATCCGCAATGGGGGGCCAGGGAGGAGGGAGATCGTATGAGAGAGTAGTGCCCCAGCGGGCCTGCTGGTACTGCAGATCAGCTTCCCGGCCCACAGGAGGAGGCTGGGAGGCGGTCAGCGGAGGCCAGCGGAGGCTGAGCAGCAGAGATGGAGGGTGGCTCTGAGATGTGACGGGGAGGGTTCTGGCACGTATCAAGTGCTCGTAAGCTACCAGGTGTCATTAACTGATGGGCTAGTGGGGGGGGGGGCTCAGGTGTGCCCTGGCCCCTAGTCTGGTGAGGCTGGCCCAGGTTCGAGGATCTCCATTTCCTGAGTCCTCTGGGTGTCGGCGCCCGCGGTCTTCTATGTGCATGATCTCAGTGTGTCCCTCACCTGCTTTCACATCAGAATCACTCAGAGATTCCGCTAGAAACACAGCTCCCTCGGCTCCATGCTCAGATGAGTTGACCAGCCCAGGAATCTGCATTTTCAAGGTGCCCCTAGGAGACCGATGCGGTGGGCTTGCTCCTTCCGCTGTTACTCTCCTGCATCCTCCCAGCCTTCAGGAAAGGTCCCTGGGGTTTTCCCGTTTCACTGGTGTGGACACTGGAGGCTCAGGAAGGTGAGGGGCTTGCTCAGCCTCACAGTTTGGCCCAGGCCTGTGCCAGGGCCAGGCCTTAGCCCTGTAGCCTCATGAAGGGGGGGTGGATGCTGACTTTGATTCCTTTATTTCTCACTGCACGGGCTTCAGGCCTTTCACTGGGAGGTTGCCTCCCGAGGGCAGGGCTGCACAGGGAGTGGGCAGCTGGGTGCCAGGCCCTTCTGGGTGGCTGGGGCCTGGACTGAGAAAGGCCTGCAAGGGTCTGCTCAGCCTCAGCAAGCCCAAGTGGAGGGAGCTGGGCTGGGGATGATGGAGGACCAGGTGGGCTGCTGGGTCCCTGGAGGATGTGACTTGAAAGGACACGGATGTTGAAAGGAGCTCCCCCTCTTCCTCTTCATCTGGAACCACTTCCTTCCAAGGAGACCAAGTGTCCATGCCTTGTGGGTTTTCTGAATTAACTGCTCTCTCCTGGGCCACAGCATGTGACCTCAGTTTACTCACACTGTGAAATGGGAACCAATGTGGAAGGTCAGTATCACACAGTCAGGCAGACCTGCAAACTGCCCTGACCTCTAGTTTCTTCACCTGCAAAATAGAGACGGTAATGCCTACCTCACTGTGTGGTTACATCAAATGATGTCAAATGAGGAGCACACACAGGGTGCTTAGCATGTTACTAGACTCAGGGCAGGCAAAAGCTACCGCTTGCCACCATTAGCACAAGTACTTCCCCAAATCCAATGTGCTGTGCAACTGTTGGTTAAGACAAATATGTGAGCATCTATAGTGTCACCCAGGGTCACCCACTGTGAAATTGCTCTGGGGTCGTACACAAGTATTCACCCGTATGTGGACCTTGCAACCAGAAGCTTATAATCTCCTGAGAGATGGGGGCAGCAGGGAGAAGATCCAACTGAAAGGATGGCACACATCTGCTTTCTCAACCCCCTGTGTGTCTTATGCATTGACTGGGCCTTCTTTGGGGCCTTGGAAATGTAAACAAGAAAAAGATGTTTCTTCAGATCTTTCTGGGACCCCTATGTGATGGGGCTGCCCCACAGCGCTTGTAGGTGGCTGAACTAAACTATTTGGCAACTTTTCTTGACCTTGATCTGTACTTTCTTTCCTTAATGGCTCCTCAAACTCCTACGCATCCTTTAAAACCCTACTCAGATGTTACTTTCTTTAGGAATCGTTTCCCAACTTACTCATCCCTCTGGGCTGGGTAGGTGGCTTCTCTGCTTTCCCAGCTCAGTGCTGACACCACTTGAGCTCCTCTCATGCTGTGTGGTAAGGCGTGTGTGTGTGTGTGTGTGTGACTCCCCACTAGATCACCGGCTGCTGGAGGCATAAGTATTATTCACCTCTGTGTCCCCACTGCCTAGCCCATGATGTGGAGCAGAATAAAGGCCAGGTTTGTTAAATGAGGAGATGGACATGGTAAAGAGATCACAGCCCCTGCCAGAAGCATGGATGCAGGGTAACAGGGGCATCAAAGCACAGCATCTAATGTGATAGGGCGGGAGAAACGACCCACTGTGGGAGCCCAGAGCCTTCCATGGTTTGCCCTGGGGCCTCCAGAAGGACCTGCAGAGGCGGATGGCCTCTGGGATGTGATTTGAAAGGTGAGGTGAGGTCTCATTCCTGAAACCATTCTTCTCCCTCCTGAGGGTGGGCACTGGATCTGAGGCCCAGCCAGAGTTGGGGTGGAGCAAAGCCATCGGAGGAGAACTTCCTGTCTGCCCAGCGGCAAACACACGTTCCTGCAAGTAGGAGATGGTCTCCGTCCCTCCACGGCCTGGCCGGCCTTGCTTCACTTCCGGCTCGGTCGGGATTTTCCCTTTCAGAGAGGAGGGGCAGGAAGAGCTGGGGCAGGGCTAAAGGAAGATGAACAGAGGCAGAAAAAGCCAGGTCTGCAGGGGCCGGGCTTGCCCGTTGGGGATTTGGGGCAGCGCACAAGCACGGCACACGGGGATGTGTGGACTCCGCTGGAACACTTGCCGCTGCTCCTTCATTTGGTCACAAACAAGCTCAAGGGAGCCTCCAGCGGGCCGAGCTTCGTGTTCTGGGCTGGCCAGGGAGCAGTGGACAGGTCATTCTTCCTGGTCCCTGGAGGTCACAGGTGAAAAAGGTAGACAGATATGAGCTGACCAAGCACATTCAAGCCTTTTAGAACCTCTGAGAGTCAACTCTATAGAGGTGGTCTGTGAGGTAGGAGGAGGTCAAATCATGCGCATGTGTGTTTTAATAGGCATATGTGCCCAGCATTGTGGGCAAGAGAGTTACAAGCCCACAGAGCTTGCATTCTAGTGAGGGAGGTGGTTGTTTATTGCAGTGTCACTAGTAAGAACTGGGATGCCTGTGAAAGAGAGGT
This sequence comes from Phataginus tricuspis, assembly GCA_029783875.1. Lineage (NCBI taxonomy): Eukaryota > Metazoa > Chordata > Mammalia > Pholidota > Manidae > Phataginus > Phataginus tricuspis. The sequence goes on from JAQQAC010026072.1 coordinate 5,998,459, forward strand.
CTTCCCTGGTTGGGCAGGCCATGAGCAGAGGTTTGCAGGTGAGAAAGCAAAGTTGAGCAAGAGCATCCCAAGAGGAGAGAACAGCATGTGCAAAAGGCCTGGGGCAGGAGGGGCTGAGCCAGGGCCATTATGCTGGAGCGGAAAGCATGGGGGCCAGTGGTGCAGGATGGGTGGGAGGGGCAAGAGAGGCCAACTGGGGCCCACCTGCCCACTGCCTGCACTCTGTCCCGATCCGACTGTTATGAAAGGCTGAGGCTGGGCTCGCTGTAGTGCTGGGCATGTAGGAGCATCGATGACTCACAGAAGACGTGGAGAGGGGGAAAATGCTAGAAAGGCAGGAAAAGCCAAATGCCTTTATGCCCAAAAGAGGGGACCCTGGATGGCGGAATTCAAGGCCGGCGAGTCAGGGTAGTTTCTGTCTGTTCCTCAACATCCCTGGGGAGTGTGTTTCAATAACATGTTTCAATAGGGGAGTGTGACATGACAGGTTAGCATTTTGAAAACAGGACGTGCTGTTTGTGTGGTCCGGTGGGAGGGCAAGGGCAGCAGCAGGCCGTGGGCGACGGTCCTGGGAGAGTAGACTGGCCTGTAACTGGCCTTGGTCCATCAAGGGTTAAATTTTAAATGTATTGTCTAAACATGTTTTCAAGCAATGCCCATCCAACCATTCTTCACTGACTCTCTTGAGAATGCAGTGGAGGTGCTCCCTGCCTCTTGTTCTTCCATGAACATTTGATGCCAAGTACACGAGGGCTGAGCCTGGGGCTCCCGGGCCACATTTGTACCGGGTCTGGCCCCGGACCTCAGGGATCTTGCAGCTCAGTGAGGCCTGTTGGTAGCCTGGCAGTGATGGTGGACCTGGGCTGGCCCTCCGGGGGCCTTGAACCACCCTGAGGAGCTGGGGAAGGAATTCTGCTTGAGGTGGTGTCGGAGCCTGATATGGGTGCAAGCAAGGAAGGGTGTGCCAGATAGAGGGAACAGAAAACAGGGAAGCTGCTTGCAAAGAACTGTGAGAATTTGAGGAAGGTGGTTAGGTATTGTTAGAATGGCACACGGGAGTAGGAGGTGGGGTGGAAAGATGCCCTGGACAAGGTGGGCTGTTTGGAAAAGCCCGGGGTCTGGCAGGAGGGGAGGCTGGCGCTGGGGCAGGACGCAGCCTGGGCTGCCCCAGGCAGTGGGGCACTTCCCACAGGTGGCCCTTTGATCTTATAACAAATGGTCTATTCAGCATCTCTGAGATGGGGCCGGCTGCTGGCAGCCAGGGTGGGAAGGTGGCAAGACAGAGGGGATTGCCTGCCCGGTTCCATGGCTGGGAATTTGCCCAGCAAACTCCACCTGCACATGAGGGAGTAGCCAGGTTCCTGTAGCTGTTGGGATGGCTGCTTGCCAAGGACTCCCCCAACAGCCCCAAGGCTGCCTTGTGGGTTGAGGCACCGAGGTCTGCCCACCTCTGGAGGTCCTGGGGCGGGCAGTGGGGGCCGGGGGGGCAGGCATCACCTGGATTGTGGGCACTGGGAAGGTTGTGCTTGGCGCACGTACCCAAGAGAGACAGATCCTCTGCAGGAACTGACTGATGGGTGCTGCCTTCCTCCACAGGAAACTTCCCTGTGATGAAGGCCCATTCGTTGGGAAAGTCAAGGCTGGGTATAGTGGCCCCGTATCCTAAAAAGGTTCAGATCTCCCCACCTTTCACCTGCTACTCAACAGTCAATACTGCAGTCACAAGAGACAATTCTTGTTTTTGAAATGATACCAAAATGTGAATACTGGAAACAAGACAGCTTCTTTAGAGACTTTTGGATTCTTACACTTTATTCATGTATTTCGGGTGTTTCTGCTTTTCTGATGTCTGAGGAGCACACATTTAGAAGGCCCTCTGGATAAGGGATGATGTTATAAAAAGGCCCATTTGCAAATTGCCAGATGAAGAGAGAAAGCTTGGTTGGTGCTAAAAGTTACTTGGGGAAAGTGTTGGGGACTCACACAGTCCTGGCCTTTGACCTTCCTGGCTTTACTTGGGTGTATGCCCTCAGGCACATTACACAGCCACTCTGACCCTCAGTCTCTCCTCTGGTAACTGGTAACAGTGCCCACTGGCAGGGTTTCTGTGGAGATCGAGTGTGCTGACATGTAATGTGTACCTATAATAAATGCTCAGCAAACATTAGTCCCCCATCTTTAAGAAAGAAAAGTTGGCTCAGGAATAAACTTTAATTAAAAATGTTTTTGTTGTGCTAAGAATGGGCCAAAAGTCGACAAATTATTTAGAGATTGTTGTCACTGAGTTCAAAAATCCAGGAGACTCTTTAATGAACAGACTGTTTTCTTCCTCACAGCCGCACTCATGTACTTCTTTGAAAATGCCAATGAAGTGATTTAAGTTTTCAAATATATTTTATTCATTTATCCACTCATTTACTTATTCTGCAAATAAGTCAAAACCTACTGTATGTGAGGTCTGGTTCTGATCCCAGTGGGGCCGAGGAGTAGAGAGGAGGCTCATGGCTGGGAAGGGGCAGAGTCGGGTCTATGGTCCCTACAGTTTATTAACTGTGACCTCGGGCAAGTCATTTCAACTCTGTAGCCCTCAGTCTTCTCATTTGTGCATAATCAGGATAATATTTCCCTTGCGGGTTGTTTGTGAGGACTGAAGATAATGCATGGAAAATGCCTGGTGCATGGAGCAAATGGGAACAGCCATTATTACAGAGATGTGGTCCCTGCCCTTTGGTGACTGATGGCCTCTTGTGGTGACAGCAGATGAGCAGACACACCCAGAGTGAAAAAGTGCACTGCTCCATCTATACCCACATCTAACACGTGGGAAACATGCTTGGGGATTTCTCAGAGGAAACTGACCAAGGGCATGGCTTTGGGGGGCCCTTCAGTCCTGTTTGCAAAAGATTGTTGCAAACTGGCCAGGTCTCCAGCAGGCTTTTGAAGGTGTAGCTTAAGGATGTGGCAGAGCAGGGAGCTGCCCCAGAGCTCAGGGGCAGGTTCTGGGGAGTCTGGCTGTCTGGGTGCCGGGCTTGGATGAGTGGGAGCAGGTGCAGGAAAAGGCAGAACTAGTGCCTCCAGAGTGTGTTTATCCTGCGTTTCTGACCTCAGAGCCCAACCATCCTAATGATTTTTAATGACTCTAATGGGTCTTGCGTCTGGACTGGACCTATTGGACACACTACCAAGTGGCTTTTCTCCCTTCTGCACTGCCCAGTGGAAATTGGTCAAATGCCAGCTAGGATTACACAGTTGGGCTTTAAGTTAAAAAGGCTTTAACCGACTACTCTGCACAGGCTCAGGGGGATGGCCGAAACCAAGCCCCTCTATAAAGCCAGGTGGAAAGATGGACTAGGAGCTGTACCAGTTTTAAAGTCAAGAGGACATGGGGACAGATCCCAAGAGCATCCCTTACTGGTGAGCTCGCGGGAGATGGCTTCTGCCCTCTGGTCTCTGTTTCCTCATTGGCAAAGTGGGCATGACATGAGCGGTCCCTGTGTCTCTAGGATCCCTCCTCCCTTCTGAGCCTGAGCTTGGCCATCAGCCAAAGGGACGCTTTCTCAGGCGCCTCCTAGTTTTGTAATCCTGTGACTCTCTTGCTGGCCAGAGACTTCCTGCCACACCCACTCCCGCCCACCTGAAACAACCTGCCCGTGGACGGGGTAGGCACATGTGGACTTGGCCAAGCAATTTCCCAAGAAGGGCTTTGATGACCCGAGATGGCTGCCTGCCTGAGGCCTCACAGGGCCTGGAGGAGCGCCACAGGAAAGCCTGGAAGGTCACTCACCCTCTGCCCCTCCAGACAGCTGAACCAGGAAATGCTGAGGCCCCTGAGATCTCTTCACATGCATGATGCAATTGTCACTGGGGAATGCAGAGCTTTCTAGAAAGTGAGAGCTCCTCCATCTATCAGTCAGGAGCTGCGCTCCCTCTCAGCCTTGCATCCAGGTTCCAGCTCTTGCTTCATGGAACGAGCCTCTTTTGTAAGTGGCCGTATTCCTGCCATCTGAGTTGCCAGAAAATAGTGGCACTTCAGTGGCCTGGACCCTCCAGGGGGTCCGTGTGGGTGGGAACCCTTACCTGAGGACACTTTCTTTCCGGTTCCCATTCTACAGATGAGCACCCTGAGGCAGGGGAGGTGCAGCCACTCCTGGGAGCGGAGGTGCTGCTTTGTCCCAGGGTCTGACTGCAAAGCCATTGCTGCCGGTATTACTATTCTTAATGCAGAGATGAGAGACTCTGAGGGTCTGAACTGGGCAGGGGTTCTCAAGCGGGGTGATCCTGCCCGCCTAGGGGGCATGTAGCAATGTCTCCAGACTCTGTTTTGGTTGTCACGCTGGGGGAAGGGGATTCCTGGCATCAGGTGGGGGAGGGAGGCATGCTGTAAACCCCTTCAGCACATGCACAGCCCCACGGAGAGGGATCTGGTGCAGGCTACCAACATTGCCGAGCTTGAGGGCCCTGCCGAGAGGGCCCGTTTGCCCTCCCTGCAGCTCTACCAGAGCACCCCCGCTCTGACAGCCCAAGTCCCACCCGAAGTCAACTTTGCCCCAAATACCATCTCCCCCTGAAAGAAGGGATGGTTTTTATTTCCTCCGAGTCCTCATAATGCTTTGTGTAGCCTTCTCCAACAAGTGCCCACCATGATGCCATAAATTATAACAGTTAATGATAGAATAACCAATAATGGTGGTAGTTTCTGTGTATTGAGTGCAGTAGGAATTCTTGTTTACAGACCAGACATCTCATTGTGCAGCTATCCAGTTCAAAAAGGCATCAATGGCTCCATTTTATAAAGAAGGAAATGAGGGCTCAGAGACCCTTATAGGCTTGCTCAAGGGTGAGAGCCAGGGTTTTGTGCCTCTCAATTGGGATAACACCTCACAAGGTCCATGTGGCTAACTCAGTGTCCATATCCTTTAGAGTGCTAAGCTCTGGGTGTAGGATGTGTATCTATTCACTCAGCAATCCATCCACCCACCATCCACTGAACCATACAACCATCCATCCATCTATCCATCCATCCATCCTTCCATCCACCCTCCCATCCACCCACCATCCACTGAACCATCCAACCATCCATCCACCCACCCACCCACCCATCTACCCAAACATCCATTCATCCACCCATCTACCTATGTATCTATCCACCCACCTACCCACCCGCCCATCAACCCATCCATTCATCCATTCCACCCACCCACCCATCCATCCATCCATCCATCCATCCACCCATCCACCCATCCATCCATTGATGCATTCACGCATCTATCAACCCACCCACCCATCATTTATTAGGGTAGGCACAGACTAGTGAAGTGAATGAATGCATTTATTCACTCAAGATGTACCGAGTATTTGTCAGGCATATTATAGGTGCTCAGTGAAAGATTTCCAGCTGTTCTTTTCTGAGATGTGGGAACAGATACATTGATACCTCTGATCCAGTGATTTAGGAAATAAATAACTTAAAAATAACCTGATTTTAGAACCATAATGTGGTAAAATTGGAAGAGACATTTGTGCTCACTCTTATCCAGTGCCTTCCTCATAGGTGAGAATAATGGGCCCAGCTCAGGGAAGGGGCATCCTACAGCCCGTGACCAGGCCTGGACTCACCCCATCTACCTTCAGGCTTAATCGCAGCATTTTACTTTCACTAAATAGCTGCTCTTCCTAGATGACTGAACTGATTAATTCAGGCTTCAAGGACATGCGTGACTATGGCCAGATTTGGGCTTAGAAGAGATAGAAAGAGGAGGGAGTCCTGACCATGTCCTCTCATTCATTTCCTGTGTGAGAGAGTCTCCCTGGTCCCATTTCCCGGATGGACACCTGAAGCTCAGAGAGGAGAAATGACACCCATAAACATGCAAGGCTAAGCTCAGGACATGGCGGTGCTGCCCACCAGGTTGGCGGTTTTGGCTGTAGCATTAGGGCACCTGGGTTTGAACACCACTCTTCCCTTCTGTGTGGCTGGGGATTAAATGAGTAATATCCTCTGCTGAGCAGGGCACTGGTGCAGGTAATTAGAGAGTTATTACTTGAACATCCTTGATTCCAGACCAGATCTGCCCTTGCTCTTGGGTGACCTTGGGAACCCCCTTCTGGTCTTTGATCCTTGGTTTCCTTATGTGTAGATGGGGCTGACAGCACTCGCTCCATCTCCCCCAACTCCCGGAAGCTGATGCTAAGGGCCTGGCATCCTACTCAGCTAGCTCTATTTTTATTTCCATTTTTCCATAGAGGTTGCTAGAGAAAAGGGGTTTCAACACTAAAGAAAGTCAGGGGTGGGGACCTGGCAGAGCTGGGAGTCAGCCCCTAGGAATTCTGGCTTTTGGCAATTTCCCCTGGGCTTCTCTGGAAATGTTGGGCTGACACCAACTGCACATGTTGCCTCATCTGGCTGGGCATTGCGACATCAGCACAGTGTGAACGGAGCCGTCCTGGGAGAGCCACCTTACTCATGAGAGCCGGGGAACCTCTCCTGGGAGTGTCCTGCAGTGGGCAGGGAGATGGCAGCATGGACGGTTAGTCAGGGGCCTGGGGTATGACTGCGTTCTGCAAGGGGCGTCCCTGGCCTACCTTGGGGTACACCTGGAGATGTCTGTGCGCTGTGGGGAAGCTGCAGGGGCTGCCTTGGCCTCTCATGAGATGGGGAGGCCACAGCTGGGACTTCTGTGGCCTCCCAAGCTTGCTGGCAGGCATGGACCCAGCTGCTCTGCCTTGTTCCGTTGTCAACTTGCTGGGTGAACTTGGGCAAATTCTGGCCTTAGGGTTCCCATCTGTAAAGGGAAGTGATTAGACCTGGTCTCTACCACCCATCACAATTTTAAATGTCTCTAAGTAGGGTTCTCAGCTCTTTTTTTGGCCTGAGACCTGTGCACAGTGGGTTCCCAGTAGCTGGGATGTAAGTAAATGAATGAATGAATAGATGAATGAATTTATCTTTGGCTTCTTTCTATCCCAGAATGCTTTGCACCTGGACCAGCTCAGAGCAGAATTATCAGCAAATAAGAGGGGGCTGCATAGCCCAGGTGTGAAAGTTTTTCAGAGAGCAGTGAGTAAGTGGATTAGAACACATCAAATTAAGGGTTTATGTATTTAGCATTTTGCACTCAAAATACGGAGGAAGGGGAATCTTTTGAAATCAGACACATCTTATTGGCTAATGTAGGTATAAGTGTTTTTTGGAGGAAGGGCCTGGGCCTGGAGGCCAGAGCTCATGTGAAAAGGCACATTCCCTATACAGGAGGTTATGCCTAGTTACCTGAAATACCCTCCTCTGTTGAGTGAAAAACACAGTTTTCATCAGCCCTGTATTAATTATGGCTGCTGAGAGCTGTAATTGGCAAAAGCATGTTTTCAGCTCATGACTCAAGGCTGCCTCCTTGCTGGGGACTCTGCTCTCCGTGGCCTCAAGCCGGACTCCCTTTTTTCCCGAAAATGCCTAAGCTGCCTGCCAATCCCTTCAGTGGGGCCCCTGTGCTTTCCTCAGGTCAACAGATCGCACCTTCAGGAAGGCGAGCAGACTGAGCCTCTAAGCTGGGAGCTCGGATGTGAACTCAGTGCGTTCTGACTTTGAGCTTTATTTTCATTGCTCTTTGGGGCCTTACTCAGGTCATCTGAAGAGCTTTGGTGGCTGTCCCAGGAGCTAAATGGTCCCAGGAGGGTAGCTCCTGCTTCCTGAAAGCCGTGGACAGGCTGCTCAGGACTGAGCTTGTTTCTGGTTCCATCTGGAGGGCTTCGAGGACGTGCCAAATTATGAAATATGGAAGATTTCCCAGGTGGGGAGAAAGGCCTTTGTCATAAATCCTGGCCTTGTTTCTGGATTGATTGATCATCCTTCGTGTTTGTGAGACCATATTTATCTTCTCACACATGATTGTCTTAGTTCTTGATTTGTGTCCCAGGCCTGACCTCAGAGTGACCGCTCACAGGGTCGATGGGCACCCTGAGCAAAGGTGGGGAGACTCAGCGATGTGTGCCGTCAGGTGAGGAACGCCCTGTGTCACCCCTCAGAAAACGCCCCTTCCCTCCTGACACTTTACTTCCCTGAGGCCAACAGGCTGAGTCTTCATTACCTGTTCTCGCTCATCTTCGTGGTCCTGGAGGTGGGACTTTGCAGACCTGGTTGACAGATGAAGACACTCAGGTTCAAAAAGGCAAAGTGACATCTTTAAGCCAAGATGAGAGACTGGGTGTCACTTTCCCTGGTCCAGGCCTGCCATGGTCTGTCTGGAAAGACTGAGACAGGAGTCTAGGTGAATTCCTCCCATTTGTCATTGGCCAGCCCCCTCCCACTGACTGGCAGGGTCGAAGGGGTCCCCAAGATGGGACCAGTGAGTGGGAGCTACTCTCTGGGCAGTGAGCTGCACAGGGAGCTAGTCACACCCATGCACTCATTTTCCCTCTTGGGGATGACTGTCCCAGGAGCTAGATGAAGAGATGAAAAGCTGTCACTCCATCTTTTCAGATGAGTAAACTGGGGCACAGAGAGAAGTTGAGTGTCTCGTACAGAATGGCCCAGGCGGAATGTTCATGAAGGCCCAGGCAAGACCACAGTTGGCGTCTGCCCAGCTCCCAGGGCTGGCGTCCCGCGGCCCCTGGCAGAATGGGGGCCCCGAGGGGCTGTGTGATAGTGCTTGCCAGCGTGTGGGGAAGGGCTTCACAGCCGAGGAGGCATGGGCAAGGTGGGTGCCCTCCTGTCGGAGATTTACACAGCCAGCCTGTTAGGGATGCGGTGAGACCAGTGGACCTCGCTTGCCTAAGTCTCCAGCTCCCCGGCTAGTGCGCACAGAAAGCCACGCCTGGTTTTTGTTTTCTCTGCCCTCTCCTTCCCTTCCTTCTTTTCTTTTCAGCCTCTGTCCTTTCTCCACCTCCCACTGTGTCTCCCCCTGCTCAGGCTCTCTGTCTGTCTGCCCCCCAACCCCCCCAATGCCACCCCAAATTACCAAAAGTCTGGGAAATGGGGCTTTAAGACACCGAGAGGCAATGCGCTCAGATCCAGTCTGAACACCTGTCTGTCTTGACCCTGTTCTGGAGCAGTGCGGGAGTAGACCCACGATACTGTGGTACCTGGCCCCGGGGTGAGGCCCTGTCTTCATTCAGTAGCTGACACCCTGTACATGGGGGACACACCTCAGATGCTGGCGGTCTGTGTTGGCGCCCGCCTGGTGCTCTGCATCCTGCCCCTGTCTCCTGGGCTCGCTTGTGTTGCAGCTTCGCTTTCTGGCTGAGCCCTGGGCAGCCTGGGCCCCCTGGCTCAGCTTGGTGCCCCCCGCTGGGAGCTCTGCCCTGGTGCGAGAGGAGGAGGCTGACGTTCCTCTCCATACAAACCAGCCGGCCAGTGGGCGCCTCTCCACGGCAACAGGGATGGTGAGATCCACGGGGACTGCCTCGTGTCTGCTCTCCACGCAGAGCTGCTCCCCACGGACAGAGTGACACTCTCTCTGACACAATGGCCACAGCAACACTTTTTAAAAAGAGTTTGAATGCAGTGAAAATTTCAGCTCCTTCAAGGTACCCATGGTTGACTCTGACAAGGGACAAGTTTTGTTCCCAGGCTCTGGTGCCGATCCTTTCCTCTGGCCGTAAGACTTACTGTTTTTAATGTAACCCTTCTTCCAGGATCTTAAAACATCTTTTAACCAAACAGTGATGTTTCATTTCTGGACGGGACAGCAGAACTAAAAGACGCGGGTTTGCAGTTCCTCCTGGCCTGCCGCCCCTTTATCTCCTGTCTTCTTCCATTTCTTCTGACTAACCCCGCCCACTGTCCTCTGGCCTCCTGTCCAGCTCCAGTTAGCAGACGGGAGGGGCTGCTGGGTCAGAGACGCTCTTGCGGGTGGTCCGCATTGTGGAGGGCGTTTTCTCTCTGCATCTCTGGTTCTGGGAAGATGGGCTGCTGACAGAAATGGGAACATCTTCCTGGGAGATTTCAACGCACTGGGGACCCCACTGTGGATGGTGAATTGAAAAGCCCAAAGAGGCCAAATATCCCAAAGGCAGTGTCTGGACAGGATCAGCCGACCTCACCCCCTCTCAGCACTCAGCTCGCAGGATCCCAGGCTTCCCGGGACCCTTAGTGTTTGCTTCTGAAGGCGACAAGGGACACGGCAGGGAGGGAGGAAGGCAACTAGTGCTTGTGGAGAGCTTCTCTGTGCCATGTGCTTCTTTGGTGCCCACAGATTCTGGTGCTCTGGGCCAACAGTAGTGATGACGATATGCGGGGCACCGTAGGCTGGGGATTGTTCTCTGCTTCACATTTCATGCTCGCAGCCGTCTCATCAAGGGAGAACCGTTATTATCCAATTTTAAAGTAGAGGGTTTTGAAGCACAGAGATATCAATAACCCAGTCAAGGTCACACAGCTCAGACGCGGTGAGGTTGGAAATCAAACCTAAATAGTCTGACTCCAGGGTCAGTGCCCTTATCCATTTTTCAGAATGCAAATTACTTAATGAGGACAGGCTCCCCCAGGGTTTGCTGGGGATAGGGGATGTTGACTGGGTTGGGGGGACACAGGAGTGCTGCCTTCCCAACATGCCTCTGTGGCCAAGGGCACGAGTGGGGACCCATCTGCGTCAGAGCAGAGGGCCATGTCTCACCACCGCACATAAGCAGACCTCTGCCCTGGGAAAATGACAGCGTGGGGCTCAGCCTGGGGTGGGTGGGGCGGACCGTTACTGGCTACTATTGCTGGCACCCTTAGGATGTCTTAGCCAGGAGCCCTACTGGGGTCAGAATCAGTGTGACAGAGTTCCATTCAGTACACAATAAATGATGTCTCCCTTGCTCTGTGGGAGGCTTTCAACCTCTATCAATTCTCACTTGGGTTGGTGGGTTGTGGAGTCCCCGCTGATGTTACTCCAGCCAGCGAGCCTGAGAGCGGATGGGCAGGTACAGGGGACGGAGGCACCGTGGCTATTAGGGGCAGGCTTTGGGCCCTGAGTGTGGGCAAGGGTGACTGGGGCTCTGTCTGGCCAGGTGTATTCCTGGCTGGGTGTGTTTCCCGACATATGCTTGCATTTTGCTTTCTGTTCTTTCCCTCTTATTGAATCGTCCCTCCTTCCCACAGTCCATGGAGCGGTCATTGATTCCCACTTCCCCTAGGATGGGGCAGACACGGAGTGGCCGCATGGCCCACCTGGGGTTGCAGGTGGGAAACCAGCACCCGGGTCACCCTCCCGGGTCGCCAGGCTCACTGCTCGCCCAGCCTCCTTCTCCCCCTCTTTCTGCCTTTCTCCTTCGAGGCTTTAGTGGAGCAGGGTGGGCAAGGAGACAGGACCCCACGGACCACAGACGCCTTCTCCTCGGTGACGTGCAGCAACGCGCAGTGCCAGGTTCCGAGGCCACTTGCCTTTGCGGGGGCTGAGTTTGGAACTGGATGTGGCAGCCCTTTTGGAGTCAAAATTTGCTTTCTTCTTGGAAAAAGGCTACTTCCTGATGGCTAGAGAAAGAGAAGAAAGTCTTTAAAAGCTCTGGTGTTCCTGTCGGCCTTCAAACCATAGGCCTACAACATTTTGATGATTTAAGTGTCTATGGATTAGAAACATGTGGTCTGTGTTTCCCCTGAATTCAAATGCATGTTGAACATAAAAAAAAAATGTCAGAGAAACAGTCTGGGTTTTACTCAATGCCCTGACTTTGAAAAACTGGCATAAGGTATTTGCAGAGTACAGGTTCCAAATGGGCCCCCCGGACCCTCCGGAAATGTCTTCAGTTGGTCTGTAGGCAGAAGGGATTTATGTGGCCCCCTACCAAGGACTGGACCCAGGTTGGCTCTGTGCAGCTCTGCATACTACAGAGGCCTAAAGTTTGAGGAAAAAAAATAAAGCTTCAACTTCCTCTCTCCAGATCCCCCCTTCCATCCTAATTTTGCCTCAAGTCTATCAACATCCAGCCAGCCAATATGTATAGAGCATCCATATGAGCCAGTATTCCTGTGGGTCCATGCGAAGCTACCTAGCATGTTCTTTGCTATCCCAGGCTCTGTCTGACTGAGCCACTCGCTCGCTCACTGTTCCTACCTCCCTGCCTTTGCCCGAGTGATTCTTCGACCTGCCCTACTCCAGTTAGCCATTCACACCCACAATATTCACTCCAGTGCTTTGTCCAGAACCTGGGCTCCACCAGCACTCGGTGTCAAAGGACTCAGAGAGGTTAGCCTCCTCCGGACCCGGGCCTGGTGATGAAATCCGTCACTGCTCCCCTTTAGACTCAGCATGTGGAGCTGAGCAGAGGGAGGCTGGCATTTGCTCCTGCTGCTAAGCTCCACCCCACCGTTCTGGGAGGGTTTTCTCTGGCCCCTTCCCCCTCATGCCTTGTTTACTGCAGGCAGTGATTTTAGCTTAATAGAACAGGGGAGGAATTCTGCTTTCATGTGGTTGGGAAGCAGAGGCCCACACAGATATCCATGGAGTTTTATGGCCAGGCCGGGGAGTTGGTAAATTTGTTGGGGAGAGCCCTGATCCCAACAGCTCTCTGGAAATGAGGTCTATAAATAGCTCCTGCCAGTCAAAGCATAACAATTCCAATCTTCCCACTGTATAAATAAACAGTATTGTTCAGGAGTTCTTTTTGGCTGCAGTTTTGGCCTGCACGTCTCAAAGGCTTGCAGACGATCCAGATGGAATTTTCTGCGAAGGCAAGGGAACTGACATCTGGGGAGTGACTACTGTGTGCCCAGCGTCCTGTGAGATATTTAACTAGGTAATCCCATCACCCTTCATGTCGACCCAAGAATCTTATCGTCCCATTCAGCATGGGAGGAAATGGAGGTGCAGAGACAGCAGGAAATGTGCCTGGGATTGCAGGCAGTGAGAGGGAAGTGAACTCGCGTCTGTTGGATTGCAGAGCCCTGGCACGTTCATGTGCTCTCGTCATTCTACAGCCCTACAGGATCAACATTTTTTTAAGACCGTGTTTTCCCTTGGTAATATAAATAACACATGTTCTTTTCTTTACAGGAAAGTTTGAAACTTTAGAAAAGTAGAAAAGAAAATTAAAATCACCTGTGTCCTTGCCACCCAGAAAAATACATTAGTATGTTTTGTTTATGCTCTTCCGATGATGTTTAGACAGATAAGTAGATAAATCTTAGGAAGACAGATGACCTTAACAATGCACATACTGATAGGTACAAATCTTTGAACACAAAACTGAGAGAATAGATTGTGTTTTATAGGGTTGATTATTCATTGAACATTTATGATATCGTTATTATCCCCATTTTCCTGATGAGGCATTTGAGGGTCAGAGAAGGGAAATGACTTGTCTATGCTTAGAGGTGGATAGGATCCCCTTCCTTCCTCCTTTTCTCCTTTCTCTCTGTCCCCACATTCAGGGGCAGATGCCATTTTGGGCACAAATCAGCTAGTCCATTTGCATTTTCCCATATGTTCTGGATTGTTAAAGATCTGTATTCCAGTCCTGACTCGGACTTATTTGCTGTGTAGTCTTTAGATGACTCAGCTTTTAGGTTCTCTCATCCACAAATTGAGTACATTTTGACCAAAAGTTCTAGTGAATGTGAAAGTGGCGAAGATCACTCTGCAGATCATCTTTCCAATTTTGGGAATATGGTAGAGCATAGCTTTGTGTGTTGAAAGCTACTTGCGCCACCTATTTATGATGGAAAGTCATGTAGTCTGTATCTCAGTTTTTAGTCTATAACATTAGGACAGAGATCTCCACTTGGCGGACCTGTTGTGGGGATGATAGCTAAAATAATAGAAGATATTTCTTGAGTTCTTGCTGGGTGTCATGAGCTGTGTTGAGGTCCTTTCATGAATTCATTTATTTTGTTCTCACAACAACTCTGTGAGGTTCAAAAATGGTTATTATTCTCATTTTACAGATGAGGAAACTGAGGCAGACTTACGCTACTGAGGATTGAAGTTATAAAGTTAGGAAAATAGAACTGAGATGTATGAAGACACCTGGAAACTGATAATCCTTTTTCTGTATAAGACTAGAGCCAGGCTTCTGGCTGAACAAAGTTGATGTAAGGCATTTTTAGTCTATCATTGTTCCTCAAAATTCATCCCAGCCAGCAGAAAATTAAATGAAATAACTTTCTGCCTTCCTAAAAACAAGGAAAAATCATAATCCCTAACCACAGAAAATAATGCATGTCTTTCAAAACCTGTAAATACAAAATACCAAGAGGGGGCCCAGAGCTGGTTCCTGTCTCCTTGCACCTTGAGCAGGAAGCACATTGCCCTAAGAGTGAGTCCCCCAGGATTAAAAGGCCAGTGACCCATTGATTATGACAAAAGCATCCAGCACATGGGCAGGCAATGTTCCTCGGAGACTCAGTTTGACATCATGCAGGAATGGTATGGTGGAAGGTACAGGAGAAACTAACCCAATGTGCCATTAGTATTCTGGGCCAAGGCTTGAGGAATGTACTGAACACAAAGAAGTGTGCAAGAAGACAGAAAGGCAGGGTATGCCCAATCAAATGCAGAGACCTCCCATGGTAAAGAAGCAGCCCCTCTGAGGCCAAATGGGATAGAGACATAGCTCAGGGAAAGGAAATCATGTGTCAGAATAGAAAAGCTCCAGAAAGCAGGCTGTGCCCATGTTTGTGATGTCCCCATTCTTTACCTTTCTCTGCTCCAACTCAACAGAAGGCTAGCTCCATTCAATAAAAAAAAGGTACATACAGGAACCAGTCTGTGATCTGTCATATTAAAAAAATAAAATAGCTGTAAATGTGGAGGGAACAAAATCCCTCATCAAAAGGCAGATAAAGAGAATATATAACAATAATTGCCTAAGAAAATAGTGGGAAAATTTAGACAGATAATCTCTATAATATTGAAAATATTACAGGAAGTATGATCTTTTTAAGATTGAGCACAATGAAGAAATTACAAAACAGCATAAGGGAATGAAAGTGAACTGGCAGAGCTTTGAGGTGAAAAGAAAATGTTATATAAATTAAAGGCCCATTAAAGTCTTTAAAAATTAGAATCAACATAATCAGGGACATGATGGCCAGGCTAACTCTAATAGGCCCTATTGGCATTTTGAGAGGACATTCAACACAGTGCAAGACTCCTCTCTGTTGAAGGGCATTTAGGATTCTTAACCCCCATCCCTAAATGCCAGTTATGCACCCCCCACCCTATTATTGTGTCATCCAAAAACAACCCCCCACTACATTCAAAGTACAAGGATATAAAAATGATTATAAAGATGATATTTATTTCTGATGGGTAGGCAGACAAGAGAAATATTACAAATGCATAAATTTGTCTCTCTTCAGGAAGACCAGAACAAATGACACAGAAAAATATTAAATGATATAACCGAAGAAAACTTTACTGAACTCAGTGAAGGGCTGATCACAAGATATACCATATGCCAGGAAAATGTGATGCAGAATGAGCTGCACCAATATGCACCTTTGTGAAAAGACTGTATTTCAAGAGTAAGGAAAGAATTCTGTTGGATTCTAGGAGAACATGCACATTTTAAGACATAGAGGAGAAAAAGAGGATTCTCTTCAAATTTTCTACAACTATAGTCAGTGCCACAAGATGAATGCCTACAAAGTGGTGAAGGTAGGAATAAAAGGCATGCTCCAAGAATTTTAAGCCAAGTTACATTGTCCTTCAAATATAAAGGTTTTAGGAATATTGACAGGCAGGCACCAACTTTCAAATTGCAATACCTATGCCTTTCAGGGAAATGAAACACAGTTCAGTTCACCAATTGAAGGCTGTATTTTATTTTGCATTTTAAATCTATATCATATAAAGATGAACTAAAACAAATAATATAGGAATGATGACATCATGGTTAGATAGTGAACATCATAGTCACTAAATGTAGGATGATGACTGACCAACTGAACAAAATGTAAGTATCATAAATCTAGACAATAGTAACACAACTAAAAAAGACCTGAGAGGTAGGAGGAAGTATATGGTGTTAATTTCCTCCTCCTTCATAGCAGGGAGTTAGTAATCTAAAATTAAAATATAATTTAAAGATGACTCCAGCTCAATATATGCTATAATCTCTTTTCTTAATTTAAAGGGATGTTTTAGGAGGGAAATTATATCCTGTGACTGGAGAAAATGGATCTGAAATGTCTTCCAATGTTACTTTAGTTTTCTTTTTTTACTTCTGTTAGATTCAAATGAAGAAAAATTTAGTGTTTTTAAACATTAAAAAATAGTGTACATGGTATGTTCCTATATTTGTCCCCTTATCTCTTTCATTTTTTCATCTCTCCATCCTTTTATTTATCTTTATACATAAACTAATATGCTCATCAAATATTGATGACCATTGTATCCGAGTGGTGGAATTTTTTTCTTTACTGGTTCTTTCATGCTCATTTTGAAATCCTGGAGTACTTTCACAATGATCATATATTAAACTTATTAAAGAAATAAAGTCAATCATCTAAAAAAATGATGCTATCACAATGGAAGAGAAAGAGCTAGCTTTGTTTAATATCCATTCTAAAGTAGGAGGTACCTATCTGGGCTGCCCATTCTCTTACAGCCAAAATTCTAATTTTGGCTGTAAATTGACCTTACCTATTCACAACATCTTTTCCCAAAAATATCTGAAATGCTTACAACTCAGGTAAAGTCTAAAAGATATGGAGCCATACAATGGAATAAAGGACAAACATATACATGTTTAAGTTAATTGTAAAGGTTACACTTATTTCAGGACAGTGAGATGATATTATAGACCCCAGTGGTTCTTTCCTTGGGAATTTTCAGACTTGGAGGCAGGAATAGCAAAAATAAATGCTCCTGTTTTGACTAATTTATATACTGATTTGGTATCAACTGCTGATTCACTTCCCCTGATATCCCATAATAATAATGTGCATGCAACTGTAATATTATATAATGTTCCTTGTTTGTGCTCTGTGAAATATTTTCACATATATGATCTCAGTAACAATCTATGGGAGAGACGTTATCACACCCATTTTACAGATTAAAAACAGGGTTCAAATGTCTTATACAGGAGTTTAACTTTCAAGCTAGAAATCTGAACCAAGATCTTAATTTGTATATAGATGTTTGGGAACTAGGATGGTAGGACTAGCCTTTAGAATTTATTTCCTAAGCCAATGGTGTGTTACTTTATGAAGCCCTGATACCCCTGAGGATATGTGATAGCCCCTCTGTCCATCCATATCATTTGGATGGGGTTTACTTCATTCTATTAATCCAAGATTGTGGATTGCCCTGGACACCATGATTAGTTCAGGGATGGGCAATGACTCCAGGCAGTCCATAGGAGTGAACACTGGGACTTTTCTGATGTGACCAGAAAGGAGGGATTCTTTTTTCTGTGATCATAATAGCAGCAAGGATGATGGAAGCCTGTATCTGCTAAGGACCACCTCATGGATCCCAATAATAATGCCAATACAGAGAAAAACAGAGTCATGCATGATGTGGAGATAGACTGGTTTCCCATTGCATCTCTGAAGCTTCTGGATCCAGCCATGCCTGAATCTATCCACCATGGACTTTGGAGATACATAAGACAATGAATCTTCTTTTTGCTTTATCGAGTTGGCTTTTGGTAACTTGAAGCTGAATGGCCCTTGGCATTTGGAAACTTCTCATGAGGCAGAGCAGAGGTAGTAACTAGATCTCCTGACTATCCACATGGACTCCTTCCACCAGACTCTCCAGGATACCTTGCAGTAAACTCACACAGTATTTCATTCCTCTGAGGGTGCAGCTTTGTGGAAGAGGAAGCCTTACTTTCTCATTTTGAACCCTGTGTTTTAGGAATGGCTTCCCCATGAACACTGAGCTGCAAATGAATGAATTGCAACTGAAAGGCTGTCACTTGGCAAGTTTTGTTTTAAATGATCTAAATTAGAGGAATGGTTTTTCCCTTTTAATATGCATATAAAACCACTGCACTTTCCTGGTTAACAATATAAGTCCCATTCTCATTATCAGAGTCATAAAAATGAGTAGGTGACAGTTTCTTTTTAAAATGCAAAGTGCAATATGCCAGAAGTTATGAGAAATTAGATGGGGACTCTCCCCCTATGCAGGCATAAAAGGGCTACATTCTTTCTTTCTTTTGGTATTTTCCACAATTATGATCCAATTTTCTTGCCTTAAAAACAAGCATGGTTATATATACCATTAGCCAAAGGAAACAAGAAAATACACACACAAACCCCTGCATTGTTATGGAGACAGAGGAGGCAGAGAGCTGTTCAAAAGGAAAGTTATAAATGTAATGATACAAAGACCATGTGATGCACATTAATTCAAAAAGGTCCCTTTATTGGACTGTGATCTGATTGTGTTTACAAATACATAGCCAGAAGGCTTTTAATTTTCGGGCAATTTCATTGTTCCTAGATATATATCTGGCCACAGATATACATCTATGAAATTATGTGCTTATGTGTTTTAAATGAGATACAGTTCCTCTCATTTAATGCAATAACGTTCCTATTTTATGATCTACAGTTGCCCAAAGTTGGGGCAATTTTATAACAATCTTATTTGAAACATCATAATAGATGAAAGATGTAAATAATGTGATGTTTAGAGACCCAGTTGAAATTTGAATTCATTGGAATTTAGCAACTGCTGGAGCTAAAAAGGACAGACTTTATTAAGTTGCAAGGATTGGATCCTTGCATTTCCAGCCACTTCTTGCCTCCTTGCTGTTTATTTTTCTTCTAAGCCCGAGTTCAATAAGTAAACCCAACTAACAATTAAAAAGTCCCCAAATGATTCTAGATTGAAAAATTCAAAAATAGCCCGGCTCACACTGCACTTGCAGTGGAGTTTGATTAAATTCTCTAATTGCATTCGAACGGGCGGGGAAGAGCGCAAGTGTGTTGGCGCTTTTAGCAGGAGCCGCCAGTGAAAAACTTCAATTACCACTAAAAATGGAAAATGGTCATAATAGATAAATGCTCTTCCTATTTGAGAGCTGCCTTTTAAAAATTACATAACTGATTTGGGTGCAATACTATTCAATTTCCCATTGCACTCTGTGGATTGATTCCTGTCCGTGCCCCAAACCTAGGAACATTTTCTATCCTCTGGGGACACCCTTTGCTAGTAGCAAGTTGGCTAAAAAAACTCTTTTCTTAGCCAGAGATTGATGTCCTGGAGTGGGGATGATGGAGCCTGAAAGTTTCTTGGAGAGAGGGAAGAACAAAGATGGAGTAAGGCGTTAGTGGCTACATTTGGAGCAGGCAGCCCTGGTGGCGACTGTTCTAGACTCTGCTGTGGAAGATAGGTGAATGAGGAGCAGGGCAGAGGATAGGGCCAGAGGGCTGCCAATTTACAAACGTGCGTTGAACTCAATGTGCCACTGTCTTCTAGGAAATGGACATTCATCACACAGCTTGGTCCAAATGTCACCTCCTCTAGGAAGTCTTCCCTCCCTGTTTCCTCTGTGCTTCCAGGATGATGTGCATCCCCTATTGTGGCATGGTCTTTATTTGATGGGGTCATTGTTCACACCACCTCTTGTCTGCCTCCTGCATCCTTGGGAGCTCCCCGCATCACAGCCCATATATGGGTTTTCTGTGTCTAGCCTGGTATTTGCCTGGTGTTGCTAATCACCCCCTTCTGTATCTCCTCTTCTTTATCTCTGCTCCTCAGCACAAGGAAGCAGCTGTAGAATCCTGTTTTGCCGATTTTTAGCTGGGCAGATATCTCATGCTTTGAACCTTGGTTTCCTAATCAGTAAAATGGGAGCATGTCTATCTGTCTCATGGGCTTGCTGAGCAGGGTTAATGGAAATACAGAGGCAGGTACTAGGAGCAGATGGTGGACCCTCAGGAGATGTTAGGTCATTTCCTTTCTGCTTCCTTTCCATGCTTCACTCTTTCCTTCCTGATTTCCCTCATTCATCTACTGCTCCCATGTTGTGAGGATTTCCCAAGAGCTTAGCACCATGCTGGTGGCTTCATAGGGGTCTACGGTCTTGAGGTGGCCCTCCTTCCCCTCCTTGCCACACCTTGGCCTCAGTCTCTGCAGTTCCTGGGCTCCCTACAGCTCCTCTGTGTATGGGCCCCGTGGAGGGGAATCCACCCAGGCTCTCTCCACCCTCTTGGACATTCCCGACTACCACCTTGGCCTCCCTTTCTGATGGGGCGGCTCCTGTATTTTTGTGGCCTAGAGACCCAGTGACCGCCGCATCAGAGAGAAGTGGGAGATCTCCCCAGGGCACTGGACAGACTGGAGAGCAGTGCTCTGAGCCGCAGTGCCGCCCAGCCCCCGCCCCGAATCATCCGGTCTCTGCGCCCCTCCCCTGCCTCGGCTCTGCCGTCCAGAACTTCCAAGCGTGCCACCCCTCCCCCAGCCCTGGCCCCCGTGGTCGTGAGCCTGCCTCACGCTTTTAGCCACACCTGTATCTGTGGATCCCCTGTCACCTTGGCTTCCTCCCATCATGCTTCAGGCCGACCTGCCCACGCAGGTGGGACATCTTCCCTGGGTCCTCTCCTCTACTGTTTCCACACCCTTTTCTGCTTTTCCTGATGTTTGCAGCCCTTCCTGCCAGCCTTCTTCCTTTCTCCATTTTCTCTCTTTTCTCCCCATTCCCACTGGCTGTAACCAAGCCCCTGATTTTCTATGGCAGGTCTTAGTATTTGAGGTGTGCAGGAGACGGGGCTGCTGCTCATCTAGCAACGACCCCAGGACCACACAAGCCTCCATGCTGTGCAGGCTGGATAAATGCAACATTCTGCACATTGGTTCGAATGACCAAAGTGCAAGGTCACGAAGGGGCAAATCAGTTTGTGGAGTGGAGTGAAGGAGGCACCTTGAGGACCTTGTTCAGGGTTGGTCAACAAGATGATAAGACAGTTCATAAGGAGGAACAGGATCTGAGGTTCTATCACAAGAGGTTCAGGGTTTAGACTGAGGGAGGTCACAGCTCTGCCCTTGTTTGCATTGTTTCCCCAGCACACTTCAGGGTGGGGAGTAGGTCCACCAAAAAGTGGAAAAGGGGGACAGTTACAGTTCAGTGATTAGTGGGGTCTGACATCTTGTCGCTTCTACAAGAAGGGCTGACTGAAGGGAGGTGAGCAAGTGTCACCTGGAGGAGTATGTGGCCTTCTGTGGGCTGCCTGGGAAAGGGGCACAGGCGCTCAGTGGGGCTGGAGGGAGGGGAGCAGGAACCACATCGGCAGGGAAACAGGCTACGGCAGAGGCTCAAAAGAGCTCTGACCCCAGCAGAGCCGAATCCCGTGTGAGGAGCATGGTTCCCTGAACACAGGAGGTGCTCAGGCAGGAGGTCCTGTGCCAGGGACGCTGGGCAGAGGGCTGGCATCACCGGACCCCGCTCAGGCTCCCTGCCTCCTGGCCTTCCCATTGCTGGGGCCTTCCTGCACGTGGCTCTGTCCTCCTCTCTGAGCCCTCAGCCTGCACAAGGGTGGGCCAGCGCTCCCAATGCCAGGGAGCCGCCATCCTAGTCTCCCCACAAGTGTCTTCGT
This sequence comes from Phataginus tricuspis, assembly GCA_029783875.1. Taxonomy (NCBI): domain Eukaryota; kingdom Metazoa; phylum Chordata; class Mammalia; order Pholidota; family Manidae; genus Phataginus; species Phataginus tricuspis. Next base: position 6,019,931 of record JAQQAC010026072.1, read on the forward strand.
CAGCAAGGGCACCCTTACCCTGCGTGGGTAAAGTTTTGGGCACGGAATTGTAATTTTCTTCCTTTGCTTCAAATTCACCTAATGCAGATAAAGGGGAAATGTTGAGCGTTGAATGAGGCACACGGTCTAGTGGCACCCAAAAGCCCAGAGGACATGTGAGGGGACTCAGCTGGGCCCCCTTCTAGAGGAATCACAACAGACTGTGGATGCCACCTGTCCTCGTGCCACCTGTGGGTGCTGCTGCTTCTCTTCCTGCTCCTCTGTGTTAATGTCACCCATCCGAGACCTGCCAGTCATGCTGGTTCCCACTCTCTCCACACATGTCCCCGGGGCTCCCTGGGCCCAAGGCTTCCATCCCCCAGACCCCCAACCTCCCCCATGGCCTGTGTCCTCCTGTGTACCTGGCCTTACTCTCGTCTCAGGATCAGAGGTCTGAAGTGGGTCCCCGGGGGCTAGAACAGGGTCAGCAGGCTGTGTTCCTTTGGAGGCTGAAGGAGAGAATCCGTCTTCTTGATGTTACCATTCCCTAGAATCCGCCAGATCTTGGTCTGCAGCGCCTTTCCCCTTCTGCAAAGCCAGCGGCACAGAGCCTTCCAGTCTCTGCTTCTGGCTGTCCTACCTCGCTCTCCTTCGGCAACCTCGGGCCTACCCAGATAACCCAGGAAAGTGTCCTCACCCCCACAGTCTTCAGCTTAACCCCTTCAGCAAAGCCCCTTTCATCATCCTCACTGCCGTGACGTGCGGGGGATCCGGGTCGTAGGACGTGGGCCGCTTTGGGTGTCATCATCCTGCCCACTGCAAGACTCCACCACCTTGTCCACGGTTACCATCTTTAATCCCCTGTGGGTCCCAAGGCTTTCAGCTCCCACCTCCTACGGGATTACAGGCAGTCTTCTCGGCCTGGTGCCCCGTGTGCACTGTGACCTGGTCCCCGCCAGCCTTGTTCTCCTCCCTCTGTGGAGCCCACTTCCAGGACTCTGCACACAGCTCCATCTTGTTGCCCTGTGCCTTTCTCCAGGGCCACTTCTGCCCAGAAACCTCCCCATGCCTTTCCTGGGGCCTCTTCAACCCTGGATCAGCCTGGTCCTCCATGGCCACAAGCCAGGCCTGGGTCCTTCACCTGCTCCTCAAGGACCCAGCCAGGCCTCTCTCCGGGGGGTCAGCCTGACCAGTTTTCTCCACTGACCCCTCCCCTTTGCAGGGTCCTAAGCTATGTAAGGTTTCCTCAGGTCACTTGTAGGGCAGACAGCAGTGGCCGCACATGTCCAGGTGTTGAAGTCAGCAGTGGCTGACATGCTACAGTCCCCAAATAAGTGACCTGCGTGCTGTACCCTCCGGAGGATGTCCTCTCCGAACCTTAAATTAATTCCCAGCGGTTCTTTAGATAAAGACCAATGTGCCTACCAAGGCTCTCCAGGGCAGCATGACCCGGTTCTCTCTGTGTTGTTCAGCTTCATCTCAGGCCAGGGTCTCCCCTGCTCCCTGTCCAGCTGCCCTAGCTTTGCGATTCTTCCAGACCCTCTCGCTCCCTCCCGCACCTTGACTTCGGCTCCCACCTGTCCGGTCCTCTGCTGGATGGCTTTGTCCCTCCTACTTTTGCTGGGCTCTTGCCTCATCATTCCTCTGGACTCAATCAGCTCAAGTTCTGATCCTTGGGGAAGCCTCCTCTGGCCCTCCAGAGACACTCACTGCTGGGCATTTACAGCTCTGGGTAGTTTGAGGCACGGAGCGTTCATCCACCTCGGAGGGTTTTTAATTACATATTATTTGTGTGGCTACATGACGAATTTGGTCTTATCTCCTGAGGCAGACAGATGTCGGAGTGGACACTGTGGTTGATGACATGTGTACCCTTTTAGGACCAAGGAAGTCATTTCCCCACTACTGGGGTTATTGACCAGGGCTGGCTCAGAGCTACATCCCATTCTGGGAATTGCTCGTGGCATAAAGAAGCTGCTTAGCCCAGAGTTTCTCCCCCTGGGGATGCTCTGTGTAGTAACTGTACCATGTAGAGCAGTTCAGGGTTTTGCATGGGATTGGCTGAAGCTTCTATGGAGGCTGCATCACAGTTCAACTTCTTCCTCTGCTCAGGCTTTATTCTCTTGCTCTCTTACAGGTGTTGATCCTGAGAGCAGTCCCCATAAACCTGCATGGAAATTTCATTCCATTGCTTATTACCTGGGAACTATCAGGCAACCAGTGTTAAGGGAGTGTTCCTAGCACACAGGTTCCAGAATCAGGTTTGCTGGCCTGCGACTGGCAAGGAAGACCTCGGCACTGGTGGTGGGGGCCTTATGCACAGGCCCTGGCATGCTGCCGCAATGCAACTGCTACACCTTTCCCTGGTGGAGAAATGGGGGGGGGGTATTGGAGGAAGGAATACGCTATCAGGACCAACTTGTCAGGTGAGGAGGGAGGGGATAGTAATTCGGAGCATTACGGAATTGGATGCTTGTTGCTGGGGGCAACCAAAGCACTGCAGAGACAACGCCAGGCGAAGGGTGATTAAGCACCAATTAAAGGCTAAGTGTGAGGACCCGAGGGCAGCATGTGAGCAGACTCACCCTCCTGGAGGGCAGAGAAGTTGAGGATCAGGCCCAGGTGTTAATTATAAGAGCCACAGAGATTTCCAGAAGAAGATAAATTCTCAAAGCCCGCAGGTCCGCTATGCCAGGGTAGACCCCTAATTAGGAAGGAGTGGGTCTCCTCACAGCCCAGTCCTACTTTCCTTGCTTCCACAAGTTAGATTTTACTGCTGGTGAAAGGCAGTGGCTCATCCCAGGTCAGCAGAGTTGGGCCAGCAGAGCGCTGGCCAGCAGTAAAGGAACACAGAACAGGTCGTGGAGGAAGGGAGGCGGAGGATTAGATGCAGCCATGGTACTGGGGCAGCCGCAGTGGTCACGGTTTGGCCCTTAATTTTATTCTTACTCTTATAAGGCAAAGAGACCAGCCAGAATCCGGGGACAGCTGTTCCCAGATAGAGTGAACATAGTATTTGAAGCTGATGGGTCCGGATGGCACAAGGGGTGGACTGGAGTGGATGCTGGGAGCCGCCCAGACCCCACTGCAGGGCAGGGGCCCTCAGCTGCTCAGCTGCCTGGACACTGGCTCGATCGCCCTTCTCTGGACTTTGCTCTCAGCTCAGAGGAGCTTCCTTGCCCAAGGCCGTGCATCCTCCTCCTGGGGGATGTCCGGTTAATGCCAAGGCTCAAAGAGCCAGCCCCTGGGCCTGCATTTGGGACTTCTCCGAAGGCCCCCCTGATCCCAGGCTTCTTGTGGCATCGACTGCAGCTCTCAGTTGCAACCGAATCACAGTTTGTCTTTCTCTCTACCCAATCTTGCTTTCCTCAACCCCTTTCTCACCTCCTGACATGTTCCCAAGAGCAGTCCTCGGGTTCTCCGAGTCTGTTTCCCAGGGGACTGGACCTGAGCACGCAATGAGATCAGGGGCTCTGGTCTCCTCCGCCTCTCCCTTGGCTTTGTCTCCAAACACAGCCGCAGGGGCCCTGCTCACTGTGCCTGGACTCCCTGGGATGTTGCTCATTCTGGGTCCGTCTCCTGTCACTCATCATTGCCACCACCTACCTCTGCCACTTTTCAAGAGCCCTGGGCGCCAGCCGTCCAGCCTCTCCTGCCCGGCCAGCCAGCTACAAAATGAGTCCTGGCCTTGCTGGATGAGGTATTAACCTGCCCAGGCAGCGCACCAAGAAGGTGCTCAGTGAGGTCCGTGTGCGTGAGGCCCGCGCTCCCTGTCATGTGGGAGTCATTGCTCCCAAAGCCACACTGCCTTGGGGACGACAAGAAAGAGGAGTGAGGTATGAGGGGGTGGCCTGTCCACCTCCCTGCTGCAGACCCCAGAGGAGGTGGGGGACGGCACCTGGAGGCCTTTGTCCGTGGGTTTCGTTGGCTTCAGTAGGCCCCAGAGTCCACTATGAGCCGCAGAGTCAGTGGCTGGGCCACCAGACCATAGTTAGAAATCTTTTTTAAATGTTTGGGTTTGGTAGAGCCCCAAGTGTGGTTTGTTAAAGAGCATTCCTCTGTGAGTTTGCAGGCCTCCTATGCTTTGAGGGGTGTTTTAACTGCGTGTGTTGGATTGTTTTACACAGAACGCATGGAAGAGCTGTTTTTTAAGATGGATCTGATGTCCGAACAGCCATTCTCAGTGGTTTTGTTTTTTCTCCTTGACGGGATGATTTGCGCTTTACTAATACGGAAAGGCCTGCCCTGTGCTCTCCTAAAGGAGTTCAGATTCTTTGCTAAATGCAGACTGCCCAATGTCCTGGTGTGATTTCAAGGTTGGCAAGCACATCGTCTCTTAGGCCTAATAATTTCCATGCTTACCCTTTCATGAGAAGGGAGAGTATTTTGGAAGAAAGCAATGTTTTTTTTCTTTTGGTAGCCTTAGGAGTCTGCATCAACGAAAAGAGCAAAGGCAACAAATTATCTCCCCAACTTGTGGCTTTGCTGCAAAGGCCTCTGGGAAGCTCTTTTATATGTGCTGCACTGTTCTCGCCGACCACATCCTGCTCCTCTGCCGGCAGAGCGAGACCCAAGGCGGCCAGGGCAGAACGTCAAGTTTGCTTCTCATTGGAACGCCACGTTCTTTCTTAGCCACCAGGACAGGACAGGTCAGGGGCAGCTGTGCCTGTTCTGGGGCTAACCTGGAGGTGGAGGGATGTGCTGAGCACCTTCTTGCTTTGAGGAACGTTCACACCCGCTCTCACCTCATCCTCACAGGAGCGCAGTGAAGTGGGCATCGTTGTGCCATTTTACTGACAGAGAAGGCGCGAGTTTGTAAACGCTTGTCTGACGACTCCAGAGCAAATACCCACATGGTGGAGTGCTGCATATTGCCTCGGAGAGCTGAGACTGTTCTGCAAGGAAATGGTGTGATGCGACCAGGAGGGCCTAGGCTTGGAACCCATTCCCACATAACTTCCAAACTTGCTGTGCTACAAACATGTGGCCACTTTATTCAGCGGAAAAAGACTTGAACTTGGGTTGGGTTCCCGGCCTGGCATGGTGTAGACTGGAAAGACCACTCTGAGCTGTGGTTTTCTGCCCACAACATTGGGTCGTTGTGAGGACTGGTGAGAAAAAGCACGTGTGTGCTCAGCCCAGGGCCTGCTGTGCTGTGCAGGAGGCCGACTCTCACCGTTCTGGGGAGCAGGGGTGCAGCCTCCTTCCTTCTTCCCTGGCTGGTAACCACTGGGGCCAAATCAGACAACTGTCTCTGATTGTTTCCCAGGGTGAGGGGCTTACATCGCAATGATGCTGTGGGATGGCATGGAAATAGGTAGAGGAGAGTGGCACGCATCATCTCCACTCTGCCCGATAGGGACCTGGGGCCCTCTGTGCATGTGTGCCTAGGGGAAGGTACTTGCCTGTAGGCTGAACTGGTCTTTGGATTGAGACATCGCAGCACTCTCTAGGGGCCAACCTGCAGAGACAGGCTTGAAGTCCGAGTTGTCACTTGTACAGCCCTGCTGGATTGGGGCAGTATGTGTGTGTATGTGTGCACAAGGGCACATGTGCAGGCAGGAGAGAGGTGGAGTTGAGCCCTGTGCTGGCAAGACCCTACAGCTGCTTCTCAGCATGGAACCCCAACTTGGTTGTTTCTTCCTCCAGCTCTTGTCTTCCTCTTTCTCACTTTTAGCAGCTGGGTCTGTGCACAGTCAATACCTTCCCCACATGAACATCTGGCTTATTTTCGATCTAGCTGGAAATTGTCGCCTGGTTTGGGGGGGATCTGGCTCACCTGAGTGTGGGGCTCACACAGCTGAGAAGCTCATGTGGCTGACAGTGGGCAGCTACCTGAGTGACTGACCCAATTTCTGTGGTCACCAATGAGGAAACTGAGGCACACCAAGTGAAAGGGGTCACTGAGAGTCTCATAGTTGTTGGCAGCAGAGATGGGATCTGAACCCAGAGCTGTTACGTAGTTGTTTTTTCGAGGTTTGGAAAGAAGAAAAACAATTACATTCACCTTACAGTCTACCACCCAGAATGAACCCTTAACCTTTACTCATATTTGTTTCAGTTATTTTCTGATGTATACAGTTGGTATTCTGCAAGTAATATACGAGTGTACTAGACACTTTAAAAACGATTAGAACCATACCTATAAATCTACAGCTGCTTTCTGGGACCACCAGTCCTCTCCTAGTCCATTTTCTTTTCCACAGAATAACCTTTATCATGAGTTTGATGTCCTTCCTCCCAAGCCACTTAAAAATCACACACATGCACATTATGTACTAGTGTTTTTGTGATTAAACATTTGCATATTTACCTAAATGGTTTTGTGTGTCATGTTGTATAGAACCATCAGTGATCTGTTTTTATTTGTCCCGGTGATGTGTGTTTGGAGACCTGTTCATGCTGATGGGTATAAATCAGGTCCATTTCCCTCAGTGGCTGAGCACATTCCTTTGGCTACCCTACCACTTCTTAGTCACCCACAGTGCGTGGGTTATTGCCAAGCTGTGTGGCGTGACTTTCAGTGAGTTTCTCAGCAATGGACCTGGAAACCAGGACTCTTGTGGCTTGTTTCTGCCCAGCACCTGAAATTACAGGAGGACCCTGAGTGAGTTATCACCATTCCGTGCCTCAGTTTCCTTATCTGTTGAAGACAACTTGCTAAAGGACTGTGTGGTGTAGTAGAGAAAAGGTCACATCAAGCAGAAGGAGTCTATGGTCAAAGATGGGCAGGTATAAAATACTGGAGAAGAATCAGGGAAGGAATGGGGAATGGTTCAGTGTATATGGAGGATGGGAGGATGTGGGAAAATGAGGTGGCTGGAGAATAGATAGGGGTGTGATTATATCGTGAAGGTTGCAAGGAGACGCAAGAGAATTGATAGCAGGGAAGCAATGAAGGGAGATCTGTGGCTCGGGGAGCTACCCGGGCAACCACAGGGGAGGACAGATGCAGGGCCTGGCGGACGGACCAGCGGATGTTGCAGCGGTGCTAGTGGGAGATGCCAGGCAGGGGGTGGAGATAGAGGATGGAAGGCTCATAGGAAGCATGACGGGGCAGTGGGAAGGAAGGGAGAGGACCTATAGTTACTGGGCCCTTTTTACATGCATTACCTCGCACATTCTCACCGTAACCCTGTGATGGAGGCATTATTGAGTCTCCTGTTTTACAGATAAGGCCACAGAGATTTCACAGAATTAGAGGTCTTGCAAGTCCTGCAAGTCTGGAGAAATTGCAGAATCAGGTCTATTTCTCCTACTTCCTGGCGGAGGGAGAAAAAGCCTTCAGCAATCCCGGAAGACGAGGGTTTCACCCTCAGGGACCTGGAGGTATAGTGATGTTGGCAGACATCCCTGCTGCCCTCCAGCACACAGGCTCCTCCCCTGTGGTTAGGGGTGGCCATGTGACTATTCTGGCCAATGGGTTAGGAGTGAAGCTGACATATGTCACCTTGAGATAAAGTGTTTAATGGCTGATGGGAGACCCACCAACTCTACCTTCTCTGCACTGGTGTCCAAGGAAACACCCCCTGTGATGCCAACTCCATCTCTGTGAATTCCCAAGTGATGAGGTGGGGCAGACCCATGTTTCTGTGGAGTGTAAGTGGGAAATAAATCCTCGTTTGTAAGTTGTGGATATTCGGAGTTGTTCATTACTACAGCACAACCTGCCTTTACTGACAGCAAAGGTGAAGCCACTCCTCCGGCAAGGGAGCAATGGAGAAGGAGCAGGCTGACAGCAAGGGTGAGATGATGACACCTCTGGATTCGGGGATTCTGAGTTGTGGCAGAACATTATAGGAAACCTGGCTTTGGAGACCAGGAGCCCTGGGTCCAATGTTGCCCCAGGCACCTGCTGTGGGAGAGGTTGCAGGCAGAGGCCCCAGCCAATCCGACCTCGGTTTCCTCACATGTGAAATAGGGGAGCTGTAATCAGTGCCGTTAGGGTGAGTCAAGCTCACACATGCAGAGCACCCAGCAAAGTGCCCAGCCCCGAGGAAGCCCTCTGCAGACTGTGGTCATTACCCTTGGAAGATGGGCTGAAGAGAGTTGGTGGTTTAAGCTTTGAGAGATCAGACCCTTTCCTATCTTGTTTACTTGAATTCTCCGGTGCTGGGAGTGGTGCCTAGGCCTGGTGGGGGCTCCCCTTGGATAAATAAAAGAATACATGTGCTGCAGTTATTTGGTTTATGTGCCCATTTTCCCTCCTAACTGGATGGGAAACTCTGATGGGAAGACCTAGATATATTAGTTCATCTGTTTCCTTAATGTCCAGTGAATGTCGGCTCTCAGGAAATTTTCCTTGAAAGATTAGTCATCTTGGCCTTTACAAATAGCCAGATCTGTGGACCATTTCTTCCTGATGCCTCGATACCAAGTCCAGTCTTGGTTTTCCAGCTCCCACTCTCCCAGCTCACAGGTCTTTGCTCTGACCGCTGGCATAGGCCCCTGGTCCAGGAAGCCCACTCCGCAGGAGCCATATTCACCCATCCATTTTGTTCTCAATCTGGCAGTGCCTTGGATGACCCCAGTATCTCCCTATCTCCATACACTCAGGCCCCACCTGCAGATGGCTGGGTGCAGACCTGCGCAGGAGTGGGCTGGCAGGGAGTTTCTCTCCTTCCCAGGCAGACACGTATGTAGCAAGTCTGTTTATCAGGCAACGCCTTGTAGCCAGAGGTGGTGGCTTACCAGTGGTAGAAACGCCTGCATTGCCTCACAAGATATGACTTAGTAAGAGGCGCCCTTGGCCTCAGCAGGCAGATAAGCACCTGCATTGGAGAGGGAGCCCTTGATCAGGGGCAGATAAGCTCAGGAAAGGATAAAAAAACCACCTACAACAAGAAGCTGAGCGACCCACTGTCGGAGGCTTTTTCATGTACACACGGGTGTGTTACTTGGCTTCGCCAACGCACAGCATGATGCAAAAGCTCTGACTTTAACTTAATTTGGTGGTCACACAGCCAGAGAATGGGAGCATGTCAGAGCTGGGAAGGACTTTGGAGATTGTTTAGTTGAACCCTTTAATCTTCCAGGCGAGGACTCTGAGGGCCACAGAGCAGGAGTGACTTGTTCAGGATCATCCAGCAAAGTTTTGGCTGATCTGAGACTTAACCCTGGGTCTCTAGAACCCCAGGCCTGAGCCATTTCTACCACATGGGTTTGCTTCTCAGGCTGCCACCCGATTCCTCAGGCGCACACTGCAGGTTGTAGTTTGGTGCCCAAACAATCCTCTTTAATAACACTGTTTGTCTCTTTGGTCTGCCTAGCCCCACACCCTCACTGTTGGGATTGACCAGTGAGCTCAAGGCGACAAGGGCTGATGCTATGGACCCCACCTATTCCAAACTCCGTTAGAGAAAATGCAACATCCGGGTCTAAAATTTCCAACATCCTGACATCTGCCCTTTCCATAACAGCGGATTGAAACTGGGGTGTGGATGAGGGTGTACAGAAGGGCACCTCGATTCTGCATCTTTCTCCATAGCCTTTCTTTGGGGCAAAGAGCCCATGTGTTACCATAAGGACAGAATTGTAGTCTGGTAGCCCTTATGATACTGAAAATGATTGTTCTTAGTAGATGCTCAGTAAATGACGGGTAGATGATTGACTTCTTAGCGGTGAGATTTTGGTGAGGGTATTCATACCTCAAGTAATGTTTTCAAACTTTCAGTTTATTAATTTTTTCCTGTAAAACTTGCTTTCTGGGTTCGATCTGTGAATGGAGTGAAACACAGTCTAGGTTTTAGTTTAAAATCTTTTCTATATGACAGTGATAGATCTATCAGCAACAACGAGAAGCTAACATCTCAGGAATCATAAAGACAACTGGTCCCTCCCAATCTCAAATGACCTGTGATTGCAACATGAAGTCAAACTTAGTTAAAATGATATCTTCTGAAAGTATTTATCAAACGCCTGTCTATGATTACAAAAATCATACAGTCGAGCTGTATTTCTAATGACAAGGAATAGTCCTTTACTTACGATAAACCGTTTTTAATTCTATTTTTGATTGTCTATTTTGTTTGTCTTGGTGGTTAACTCCACATGTCTATATGTGTCAATGATAACGTTATTTCTGAGTGATCAAGTCGAGGTGTCATCAATGACGTCCTCCTGGGGCAGATGAAGGGTCAGTTCATGTGGACCATCATTCAAATTTCTTTCCCCCAAGTCATATTATATGTAAATACACACACATACATACACCCTCTTTTAGTTTTTTTATTAGTTGCCTTTGTCGGTTTAAATCACATATGCATGCATTTTTTATTCCTTCAACCTCACATAGTAACATTCGACTCATTGTTTGTAAGATGAGCGTGTACACACTCCAACCCTGTCATCTCCTTTCTTCTGTCCCTCTGCTACTTCTCATTTCTCACAACTGTACTTTCACCTTTATGTTATTAAGATAACATTTATTTTTTGTTTTATAAATGAAAGTCTACGAAGTTTTGATTTAGGTTGATTCTAGAAGTTGAAAACCCACGAAGCAAATTCCGTTTACTGTGGCTGTAAATATTGTTTATTTCACAGCCGAGTACTATGATTATTACTATGATTACCGCTCTTTTCTTTCTCTTTCTGGAATCTACCTCCTTTTCACAGATGACCTCCCCCTGCCTTTCCCTCCATTGTTCTCTAATCCAGGCCAATTACTCTGGTTCCATAGGGCTGTTAATCTAGGATTTCCCTTTATTTTTCTCCTTGGTTGAATATTACAGCCTACTCATATTTCTTGTTTATTTACTTTCTTGTATTGCACAAGCATAGCCCCTGTAAATTTCCCTATAAATATTGATAATGTCTTTATTTTCCTCTCATACTTTATTCTAACCTTTCATGGCAGTTTAGCAGGATATAGAATTCTAAGTTGACACATTATCTTAAAGCTTTGGTGGACTTTGACTATTGCATTCTTAGATCTAGTGAAAATGGAAAATGAAATTGTAATATTGGTTTTATTCCCTTTTATTTTGAAGGGGACCCCTAGATGATTTGAATACTTTAAGTTTCATAATGATATGGTTAGTTATGGATCTTTTTAAACATTTATTGTGCTGCCACTCAATGGGTTTGATTAAAGGTTTTTGTCCTGTACCTCTGAGAAATTCTCTTCTATTATTATTAATTTTTGAAAAGTTCTTTTCATCTTTGCTTTAATCAGTTGTATCTTTCAAGAACTTTCATTAGTTGGTTACTGAATCTCTTAAACTGCTCTTCTTTTTATGTTTCTGTTGACCATCTCATGGCTTTTTTGTTTTGCTCTCCAGAATATTTCTTTAACATTAACTTCCAACATTTTAATTGATTTTTTTTCTTTTCTTTGGGCATCATATATTTAATTTCCCAGAACCCTTTCTTGCTCTAGGATGTTCCTTTTATATAGCATCTTGTTCTTTCCTTATGGATGCAATATCTTCTTGCACATCTCTGAGAATACAAATTTACTCTCTAAATTATCTTTCTTTCCTCCAGAATCAGTTTTTCATTTTTATAAGATTTTAGTTTTTTTTTTAATGTTTAGACTTCTCTCAAGTATCTAATAATCCTCGGTTAACCAGATAAGTAAAAAAGTGAGATACTAGGACACTAATAGGGATTCAGTGTATTTGGACAAAACTTGTTGACAGGCTTCCCTCTGCAGTGAAAGGGCAGTGGTGGAGTGTTAACCCAGGGGATGCCCATTCCCGAAATCTAAAGGTCTTTGATCTCAGTTACTGGTGCTGATACCAGCAGTCCTAGTTCATCCCATGTAATTGCTTTAAAAAAAATTACCTATTTTAAAAAAATTGACTGTAGATATTGGCCACTTTTTTCTGCTTGCATGGAATGGGTGAATAAGAGTTCTGACCCAGGAGTTGTTTTCAACCCTACTTCTTACTCCTGCCTATTCATAGACTTTCTCAATCCTGAGCCTGTCTAGGGCCCTGATCCCGTCTTCTCTCTTCTGTGCCAAAGGCTCTCCATGAGCGCTCTGAATTATGTTCTCCTGCTCTAATTTTTTTTGTCACTCCTCCTGTCTCTCTTCCCATCTCATAGAAATTTGTTGCATTCTGGTCTGATACTCCTTCCCCAACCCTTTGTGGGTTTACACATTTTTTTAGTGTTCTGACAATCTCAGAGGTAATACACAGATCTGGTAGTGCTTTTAGTTTGCAGGTTACAATGATATCTACTTTTCTCCAGTCTGGCAAAAGGACATCTGCTTTTTACCAAATCTTTCTAAAATTTGTGAAAAGAGCTTCCATACTCTTTCAGTCTGTGCATCTTTGGACTTCTAAGCCAGCGTGGCCCAGACCTCTGCTCTGCAACTCTCTGCTTGCTCTGTGCAAGCATCTCTCTGGCCCAGTCCTGGAAAACATCCCCTCAGGCAAACAGAGGCAGAGCAGAGGCTGCGCCAGGCTTTGACCCAAATCCAGGGATAATGGGAGGAGGGAAGAATAACATAGATAATGATGTACAGGCTTCTTTAATGGGCTTCTGTAGGCTGACACTTTCCTAAGGTTCCTTACCAGGCCCTGCCCTCTGGCTACCTTATCCTTGGGCCAGCGCAGATACCCCTGTGGGAGGGTCCTCTTCTTCCCCTCAAGGACCCCCTCGACCTCTTCAAGGTCCAGAG
>JAQQAC010026072.1:6045227-6086575 GCA_029783875.1 Phataginus tricuspis
AAAAAAAAAAAAAATAAATAAAAAGTGTTCCTGTCCTCAAAGCACTCATCATTTCTTGGGAGGCCTTGACCCAACATGCAATTTGAATCTGGGAAAGGCAAGATTCTAACAGGGCATGGTACAGTGGCTAATTCCTTTAGTGGAGTCTTGGAGAAAGCTCCCCAGAGAAGGAGTCAGCTGAGCTGTCACCAATGGACGAGTCAGAACTTGCAGGGCAGCTTGGGTGAATAATGATCTCCAGGCCTTCCACTGGCCCTATGGTACTTTCATGTGAATTAGACCTCATGCTCTAATGCAGTCAACAACCTGCACAACCCTACTTGGCAGCCCTCCAGGTTAACCTCTCTCCTCTGTCATATCTGAGCACATGTCTCAAACTCATTTGTGGCCTTGGCACAGAGACCCACTTGGGCCATGTATGTGGCTTATGAGTTGGCCTTGCCCATTTAGATGGTGGCTCCCTGAGGGCAGAATAACTTGACCGTGTTTGTACCACTCAGGGCCCCACACAGCAACACTTAGAACACTAGTGGAATACGCCTCACATCACAGAATTTCATGTAACTTAAAGTGGTTCCTAAATGCCAGACCAGTGACCCACTGCTCAGACTCATTTGGAGGAGCATTAAAATTGTATTTACACTTATTCCAGGTTCCACTGTGGAAGAACTGATTCAGTGGCCCTGTGATCAGGACCGAGGGTTGTGTTTTTAAATACTGCCAGGGTATTTCTCAGGCTGATTCTAATGGAGCTGCTCTTAGCAACAGGCACTGTCCCAGTCTGTTCATGCTTGTGACCACCTCATGAGGCAGGTATGATCACGGAGCTACACAGATGAAACGACAGACACATGGAGAGAGTAAGTGACATGTTTAAGGACATCCAGGCTGGTATGTGCTTGGGCCACAATCTGAGCCCAGCTGATGGGGCCCAGAGCCTCTGTGCTGTGTGGTGACACTGGCCCCAGAACAGTGGAATTGGGAAATCAGGAAATCCTAGCTTTAAAGGGGTTCTTGAGTGTCACATCCTCTGGACTTCCTATTTTAAAGACAAGACCACTGAGTTCCCAAAGGGCAAACAGACTCGTTCAAAGCGCCGTGCGAGCTGGCCCCAGGAGTCGCTGGGAGGTCCCGTTGCCCACCCCCAGGGCTCCACACCAGCTCACCATGATTTATTCTCACCTACGAGAGGCAAGTCATGATGCTGATGATGGTGGTGACTATAAATACCACCACATTTGGCCAGGGGTCACTGTGCCCTGCTCTGTGCTGTTTACTTTTGGGCACATTCTACTCTGAATTTCTAAATGCTCTTGAGAGAAATGGCATTGCCTTTCTTTAAGGAAAACCGAAAACTATGAGGCAATGGTTCTCAACTGGAGAGGGTGTGGTTTTGCCCCCACAGGGGACGTTTGGCAATGTCTAAAGACATTTTTTTGGTGGTCACTACTTTCTGGTTGGCGGGCAGGGGTGGTGCTACTGGCTCTGGTGGGTGGAGGCCAGGGATGCTGTAAATACCCTACAGTGTCCAGGACAGTGTCTCATGACAAAGCCTCACTGGCCCCAATGTCTACAGTGCACAGACCACACACCCTGCTGTGGGGCACGCTGGCTTTCCTCCTCACCAGAGTCTCCAAAGAGGGGCAGGGGAGGGGCTGCAAAGCCATCGGGTCCCGTTTCGCAGCTGAGTGCCTTGCCAGGGCGTCAGGCCGGTCGTCCCTGTGCATAACGGGGGCACCTGCCTTGCCTACTCCTGGAGGACAACGCCCCTGTACATGGAGTGTCCGTCCAGAGGCAGCCGCTCTTTCTGTAGCTAGTGTGCGAATTCCACCCCACCCTCAGCTGGGCCATTTGCTACCCTGAGCTGCCACCTTCTCGACCTGAACTTTCTGCATCTCTTAAGTGGGCACAGAGGCATCCATGTCCAGGGCTGCTGCTGAGAGCCCCCTGAGACTTGGCATGGGAGCACCAGTTAATTCCTTAGTTCCATACTCTAATTGTCCCCTGCCGCTTTGCTGGGTTTGAGGGCTGGAGGGCAGGGCACCTCCCACTCCTCCCCATGCCAAATGGACAGATCCAACAGGTGGGGCAGGAACCAGGGAGGAGAGGGAGGGCGGAGGGCGGGAGCTGGAGGTGGAGGAAGGGAGGGATGGCTGGGTAGCCAGCCGGGCAGGAGCCGACGGAGGTGCTCATCCACCCGGCAGGACGGGGTGGGGGGGGGACAGGGAAAGTCCTGCAGGGTGGGGCAGGGTGGCAGGGATCAAACCTGCCACATCTGAATTTGGAACCAGTGCCCCAGGGAGGGATTTAGGTACAGTCAGGCTGCTTTGTACAAATAACCCCCCTTACTGGACAGCTGTCGGAGGGAGTCCTGTGTGAGGCGGCCCCTGTCCTCCCCTCAAGAGAAGGAAGGGCTGGGTAGGGTGGCTCAGAGGGGGAGGGAGCCCAGGCCCCAAGCCAGGCCCCACACAAACATTGTCCCCTGCTTCCGTGCTGCAACCCTGAGGTTGGGGCTTCCCGTGGCCCCTGCCCACAGAGGAGCAACTGGGCCCAGGGAGCAGAGAGCCGGCCTCAAGCCCCGCAGCTGCCAGGGTGGAACTGGCTCTCAGCCTGACACTCCTGTTCTTTCCATGGCCTCCGTGCCTGGCTGCGAGGACCCACCTGGCCGGGGCCTCACACATAGTAGGTTCTCAATAAAAATGAGCTGCATAAAGATGGAAAATGAAGATGAGACAAAGTCAAACCATGGAGGCAGAACAAAGGTGGTCAGAGGAAGAAGAAGGAATAAGCTTTTTTTTTTCTAACAACCAACCACAAAATGGAGAGACGCCAAGAGTATACTTTTTTTTCAGGTACTATAGGGGCTTTGTTTTAGCTGTTTTAGCATTGGATAAAACTGGCCTCTCAGCCCTTGTCTGTCGCCTGTAACCTGGGTATGACCATAGGCGCCCCACCGCTGGGCTGGGACAGTGACATGGGGTTAAATAGCTCACTCATCTCGACGACACCATTTGGCTCACGGCTTCGCTCTGCTCCCTCTTCGCAGGAGACCAGAGCAGGGGTTGCACAGAATGACCTTCTCCTGCTTCCCAACCTGGCCTGTTTGCCCTGGTGGATGTGCGGCGAGTCCCCAGTGTCGTAGCATGTGCGGCGCCCTGTGCTGCCGGTGGGATGGGGTGGGGCGGGCACACAGAGCAAATGCAAAGGAGCCCCCGAATCCTGGAGTGTCTTTCCTTGCTCTTCCATCCCCCAGACTGATTCAGTCTTTTTAATAATGAAGAAGCTGCTTTGAGTCAGGGTGTGAGTCAGAACCCGGTAGTGGGGAAACATTGGCTTCTGAGTTAGACAGAGCCGGGGAAGGACTCGGGCCAGGCCAAAGTGTTGTGAGACCTTAAGCCATTTTCTTAAACTCTGACTCTGTTTCCCCATCTAGAAAGTGGGGGGGGGGGAGGTAAATAAATATTAGAAATAAAGCATATAAAACACGGAGTGCCTAGGAGGCAGCCAGCGCCTCACAGGAGCTCTTGGTCAGCGTGTCATTCCCTGAGGCAGGTGAGGCCACAGCGGCTGCTGTGCTGCTGGGGCCTGTTCCCCGCGTGGCTTGGATCTTTGCAGGTGGGCGCCGCTTGCAGAGCAGAGGGAGGCTCACACTCCTCTCCTGTGCCTTCGAGTAAACAGTTGCCTCTGATCTTAGCTGCCCTCACTCCCCGGGAGCACAATTTCAAAGGATTTCTGCACTGAGCTAAAGCAAACCTCAGCCATCTTTGCGCACAAAACACCCACCCAGGCTATTTGTCTCCATCCCGAGCCCTTGGCTCGGGGCCCGAGAGAAGCCTTCAGGACTGCTTAGCAAAGAATGCTGGCATTCAGACGCATTGACTGTCCGCTGTGGACAGCCCCACCCCTGTACTCTGCCCGGGGTTCTTGGCAGCCCAAGTTAACCACAAGACAAGTTTTATCATCTGTTAAACCTGTCGTTTGGGGAAAAAAAAAATGACTTCAATAAAATATTTCAACAATTATAGTCCATTTTAATTAGGTGTGTGCCACATAATTATAGATTAAAAAAAATGTATAGGGTTTCAAAACCCAACACCCTGGCCATATGGAGTTAACTGTTCTCCCCTGGAATTTCCAGCTGAATCCTCCACCTGAGGAGACACTGCATACCTGGCGAGCCCTCCCCCACCTTTCCTCCACTTGGCCCCATCACCTCCTGTTCACCATTCTTTCCGCTTCCAGCTGGAATCTCAGAGTCTTGTTGGAGGGAGAATGTACGGCAGGTGGCCCCCGAAAGCCTGGAGGGTCAATGCTGAGATAGAGGGAAGGCCAGGTGA
The DNA here is from genome assembly GCA_029783875.1 of Phataginus tricuspis. Lineage (NCBI taxonomy): Eukaryota > Metazoa > Chordata > Mammalia > Pholidota > Manidae > Phataginus > Phataginus tricuspis. The sequence goes on from JAQQAC010026072.1 coordinate 6,049,565, forward strand.
CAGTCAGCAGACCCCCTGGACAGGGTGGCTGGAAGACCAGGGTGGCTGGAAGACCAGGGTCTCCTTCTGGCCCCGTCACAGCGTGGTGGGTGACCTCGGGCACTTACTCCTTCAGTCTGGGCTCTAGCTCCCTTCCTTAAAGATAGACCATCAGTTTTCAAGCCTTTTGTTTTCTTAAAGGAGGAGAACCCACTTGTCAAATTACATTATGAAAGAAAATCTCAATACGTATGCCAGCAAAAAAAAAACCAAAAAAAACCCTAATATGTAAACAAGGTGCTTGGGTTAAGTGAGATATGGCATCGAATCATCACTGGTGGTCCCTGTAACACCTTAAAAGTAGCAAAGTTTGAAAATGCTGGGGCTAGAGTATTTCTAAGATCCCTTTCCAACTGGTTCATTCATTCAACAAATATTTATTGAGCATTTACCACGTGCCAGCCCAGCTGTAGGCTCTGGACAGACAGGAGGGGAACCAGGCAGACCCAGTCCCGGGTCCTGACCTCAAGGCACCTTCCAGTCTAGTGGGGCAGAGACCAGGGCCCACCCGTGTCCCCATGTCAACCTTAGTTCAGGCTGTGGAGTCCTCAGAAAAACCCAGTGTGGGGTCACAACCCCACTTACAGGTGAGGCTCACCAGATTAGGTAAGTGACCCAAGGTCCCATGGCTCCTCATAGACAGTTCTGGAACTGAGTCTGGGATCTTGTGGCTTCAGATCCCCCACCCTGAGCCTGGACACCCAGCCTCCTGCATCTTTGTACGCTGGGCAGCTGCCAGCTGAGGTGGGCACTCCCCTTCCCTGGCCCACATGCCCCCTCGCTTTGACTGTGTCCCCAGCCCACCTCCCCTGGGAGACCACCCTAGGGGAACACTCTGGCCGCTCCTGCACGACTGCTCTCTGCCCCTGTGCTCCAGGGAACCTCAGCTCTCCCACCTTATGCCGCGGTTCCCCTTCCTCCTGCGGATGGCTTACCTGAGTCCTGGCTTGCCTGTGCGAGGGTGCGGGGCGCTGAGGGCGGGGCCCGCGTCCCTACCCTCTCGGGGCAGTGCAATGCCTGCACACAGTCAGAGGGAGCGAATGTAGGTGTGAGTTAGTGACTCAGTGGAGCGGCTGAGGGATGGGCGGTCACATGAATGTGGTCATGGATATGGCATCCATAATGTGAGTCCCTGTATCAACAAATGGAGAAATAAATGGACCAGTGAATGGAAAAACAGGTGAGGATGGTGGTTGAATTAATAAGTAAGTAAACAAGGGGGTCTATAGCTGCATCAATATTTATATCTATCTGTACCTATATATAAGCTAGTACAAGTCTGAGTGAGTGACTGAGTCAAGGAGAAAATGAATAAATAATTTAGGCTGCCATGAATGAAGAACTAAGTGAGTGGATGAAGGAGCGAACTGATGGGTGAGTGAACAGATCCCTTCTCTTATTCACAAGCTTCTCAGGCACGTGGCAGGGTCCCCCAGAGCCCACGCTCAGCAACGGGTGCTCATCACGGGAAAGCTTTCTAACAACGGGGCAAAACCCATCCGAAACTCAAGGAAGCTTTGCAGACAAGCACTGGCCCGGCGAAGGCATGAAAGGTAAGAGTGGGCACCCTTTGCTGTGTGCAAGCCCGGCCTGGCTGCGGCCCCGCTGGATGAGTCACCACAGGGGAGCTTTCCAGGAGTTGGCTGAGTTGCGTGCCTGGAGAGGCCTTTGTGTCCAGCCCAGGGAAATTCCAGGAGCCTCCAGTTAGCCAAACTGTGACGGGGCGCTGTTGGGGGCGGGCGTACGGGAGGGGGTTGCTGTTTGGTTCTTGCCGTTGCCCAGCTGAGACAAGCCAAGTGATTTCCAGCAAGTTCTAGGACAAATGTTTGCCTTAAGGCTCAGGACTCTGGTGCCAAGTTTCAACCCAACCAAACACATTTGGATTTGGGAGTCAAACAGGAGAGAGAAGGAGAGAGAGAGAAAGAGAGAGAGAGAGAGATGTGAGATGGAAGTGGCGTGGGGTGGGGCAGGGGAGGGAGAAGAGGCCAAGGGTGGAAATGCAAAATGTCCTTTGCGGACCGTGGCAGGCCAGGCGCACTTGATAAGGGAGTGCCTACGCTCTGCGCGCAGAAGGACAGCTCCTGCCAGAGAGATGCTTGGAGGCTGTGCATGGCCTCAGACCCCGCCCAGGTTAGGATTCAGGTGCGGGTCCACCTGGCTCCAGGGGAAGGTGAGTATGGCTGTGTTTGGGAAGAAAGAATGTGAGAATGTGTAAAGATATAGCATATTTAAGGTCAAAATCTCCAGGGCCAGCAGGAAATCCAGTAGAGGGAGATAAATGCTTCCTGTCAGAGGTGGAGTCTGGGGTCAGGTTCATCCAAATGCCCTCAGGGCCAGGCAGGTACCCCCAGTGAGGCCGGCCAGGTAATGCTGCCAATGTGACCGTGCAAGGTGGTGGGAGGCCCAGCTGGTGGGTGTGGGGGCGACTGAGGATGTCTGGGACTATGGCGGTGGAGAGACCAGGCCCCGCTGGGGGCAGCTGGAGCCCCAGCTGACGGCAGTCAGGCTGAAGGTGAGCGAGTCCAAAGTGGCCAAATATTTAGATTTTTTTTGAGAAAAGCCCGAAGTCCAGACTTAAATTTAAAATTCCCAGGGATGAAATGTTGACAATGGATTTTAAAAAATCTTTAAGGTACTGTACTGGTCAAATAAAATTGGGCTGGCAATCTCTGAAGGAGCCAGGATGGGCTGAGAGGAGGGGATGGGTTTTGTCACTCCAGGTCCTCTGCAGCCCTCTCCCACGTGACTCAGTATGGTCTCCTACGGCACCCCAAAACCACCTGGGGGACAGGCCCCGGGTCTTCCTGCCGTTCACACGGAGCTGCCTGCTGGGTGCCCCAGGCCCGGCTCTTAAAGCCTCCTTATCAAGCGTGCTCAAAGCGTTCTTCCACGGAATTCTCAGGAGTCCCTTGGATTAGACATCATCTTCTGCTCATTGCTGGCAGCCCCAGGATACTTCCATCTTTTTATCTATTCTGCAGGATTCCCTGAGCAGCTGCAGCATGCTGCATGTGGTGGGTGCAGGAGATGCTTGGAGGAGCATGCAGTATCTGGGTGGGGGGTCCCGGTGGGTACAGAGAGCAAACATGCCTTCCTATGTGTGTCCAAAGCAGAAGCAGCCACCCCAGCCTAGGAGGTCAGAGAAGCCTTCCAGGAGGAGGCGGCTAATTCTTCAAGAATTAGAAGGAGTTAGGCAGATTGCCAAGGGGCATGATGCTCATTAGCGCCTGCAAAAGAGTATTATAACGGTACACAGCATGGGCTTTGCGGACAGAGACCTGTACCCGAGTCCTGGCTCTTTCTCTTAACCAGTCATGACCAGGGACTCCCAAGTGAGCTGTTTCACCTCACTGAGCCTCAGTTTCTTCCTCTGTGACAAAGGTCTAATGACTGTTTCCCTGATGGGTGGGTTTGGGGTTATATGGCTGGACCCACGTGAAGTACTTAGCGTCATGCCTCAACTTGCCTGCTTTTCGCTGCTGCTCTTACTGCTGTGGCTGTTGTCCCTCTCAGCACCTAGACTGTACCCTGTGGAGAGAGGACTGTGGGAGGTAAGGGGCGAAGGCAGTGTCCCCAGTCACTCAGGGAAGGCTCTGTGCGGTGGGAGTGAGGCTGGAGGCTCGGTGCTGGACAGAGCACATGGGGCTCACACCCTGGTCTGGGGAATGTGGTTCTAATTCGCCAGGGGAGGGAGTCAAGTGAAGCTTCTGGGTGGGGTGCTGTGAGCCTGGTGTGTTGGGAAGGTTATTCAGGCAACCACCATGTGGCATGGCAGGGAGGGGTGCGAAGCAGGGTGGGCAGACGGGACAGAGGCTGGGCGAGGAACCACAGGGGCACATGGGGCTGTAACTGCGGGCTGAGTGAGTGGGGATGAATGAGTAAGTGAGAAGAAAAGGTTGGAGGGAAGGGAGAAAGGAGGCAGGAGGGAAAGGAGGAGGAAAGGAAGCAAAGGAAGAAAAGAAGGAGGGGCAGGAGGAGTAGGCGAGGGGAGGTTCAAAGGCTGGTCCAAGTGTCCGTTCACCAAGGTCTGTAGATGGAGAGCCCCCCAGTGGAAGGGGCGTGATGCAGTGGGAGGTGAGGCCATCTGTCAGGGCTGCGGAGGGCATGTTCTCTGCTGGACCAGGAACTGCTGGCTCCAGCTGCCATCTGGCTTGCTAATAAAGGAGGTAGGTATCTGGGAGGCCCTGGTATTGTAGAACAACAGGTGATAATCCTCGTTCTTCTGAGAGGGCTGCAGTTCTCAGGGTGAGGGCACATGCCCTGCTCTGAGGGTTGGGCCAGGCTGGGATAAGCCCAGCTTTGGAGTTTCATTCATTTTCTCATTGGCTCGCTCCCCCAATCTCAAAGCAGCCCACCCAGCCGAGCCTGCCTTGGGCCTCAGGTACTGTGCTAGGGTCTGCAGGGGATACTGAGGCTGTGGCTGGAGATGAGGGCTCCACCCTAACTTGCATATGTGACTTTGGGAAAATCATCAACCTGAGTGTCTTTCTGTGCAGATTGGACCAAAGGGCTGGCTTCCAAGGAGTTAGGAGGACAGGTGAGAATGCAGGTAAATCACCCAGCACAGGACCTGATGTGCTCACCCAAGAGGGGCTTTTCACCACCAGCAGAACAATCCAGTGGAGAGCACACATGTGAGCTGGCACATGCTCTGTACTGTGCAGTGACCGCTGCAGGAGGGGGTGCAAACCCTGCAGTGGGGCTTAGCAAACAGCAACATTCCCGCTGCCTGGTGAGCTCAGGAGAGCTTCAGAGAGGATGTGGCAACTGCTGCTCAGGACAGGAAGACCAAAGCGGTTGAGAGCCTTCTAGATGGAGGCAGCAGCAGGGGCAAAGGGGGCGTGTCCTGTTGAGAGCCTTCTAGATGGAGGCAGCAGCAGGGGCAAAGGGGGCGTGTCCTGTGACACTTGCCTCGGGTGGAGGCCCTGGGGCTCTGCAGGGCTCAGGCACTCCCCTGCTCCCTGTGGGCATGGGCCCACTTCCACCCAGTCCTGAGCTGGAACCAAGAAGGAGCTATGGATTGAACAGTCTTGAGGGTCATGGTATTCACCATGAAGATGGCTTGCTGTGTTTTAAATCAAAGACTATAATTTCACTAAATCAAAATCTATATTGTTTGATGTGTGGGAATGCGCCTCCATGACACCAGATGAGGGAGAGGTGGCAGCTGGCCCATGTGCTGTTGCAGGGTTCCTGGCTTGTGGTAGAACGAACATTAGCTATCATTTCTAGGAAAACTGCATGTCACAAGCCTTGTCTGGATGCCACTTTGCATATATTCCTCTAAGTGTCACAGCCACGCCATAATTATTATTATTCCCATTTTACACCTTCAGAGACGGCAAGTGGCCAGGGTAGGTCTGTGTCCTCCCAAACCAGTGACTGACAGGCATGGCCAGAGAAGACCCAGGTACTCCTGAAGGAGGCTGGCAATGCATGTATGTATGTCGAGCTGAGGGAGGCCAGGTGCAGAGGTCTGGGAGAGGGTGAGAGGGGACGGCCATCCCTGCAGAAGAAGGCTAGCATGTTCTGGCAAGCCCAGGGCATGTTGGGAGGACAGACTTCCCTAACCCACACAGGAGGGGTTTGCCTAGAGGGCGACCTTGTGAGAACATTCTAGCTCTGGGCGAGTTTGCCTGGAGCGGCTGCTCAGGCTTCTCCCAATTCAAGCTCCGCATTTGGATTCCATTCCATTGCACAGAGCACTATGGGGCCGCTGGTCATAGGCTGGATGGACTGGGAACTGGAGAGCGCCCTTTAGTTCCCAGGCACCGTGCATAGCAGGATCCACCTGGGGTCAAGCATTGCCCCTCCCCATAGTCTTTTAAAGCAGACTTATCATTGGGAGGGGTAAGTTCCTTGGGACTCGCTATGAACAATGCTAAGAGACGTTTCCTCTGCTGCCATGGGCGGGTATAGGGAAAGAGTGGGACGGACCCTGGCCCAGACAGGGAGGAGCAGCGTCGAGCAGCGTCGGGAAGGGAGCTGGCTCTGGAACTCAGCATCCCAGGGGGGAGGCCAGCCTGGCTTTTAGAGGGCAAACTGGGTAGGTCCCTCAGTCTCGTCATCTGTAAACCAGAGCAGACATGGAGGCCACTCTCACAGGTTGATGGGAGGCCCAGGTGAGATAGAACTCAGGCAGAGGCTTTGTCAGCTCAAAAGGGCCATCCAGATGCTAGCTATGATGAGGGCATGTTTGCAAAACACTTAGCGTGTTGCTTTACTAAGTGCCTAATAAATGTGAACTACTATCATTATTATTACTATTACCAAGTTACAATTTTGTCCTCCGGGCTTTCTACTTTCCGCAGAATATGGCACCACCCCGAGCAGCCAATCATAATTATATAGGAACTTTTAACCACAATGCATTCTTTTCTCTCCCCAAGGAGATATTAAATAATGTGCAGATGTGAAGTTGATTCCACTTTCTTAAGGGTGGGGGCTCCCTAGCCATAGCTGTCACTTATTGAGAGCCTACTTTGTGCCAGGCCTTGTTTGAAGCTGATGCTCCTGTGTGAAATCATTTAATTATCACCACCAACCTATGAGCAGATGCTCTTAACAGCCTTTACAGAGGAGACCAGGGAGGCTCAGAGGGAGTCCCCAACTGGGCAGGGGGAGTTGGGACCGGAATCAGGTACTTGGTGCCAGCCCTTGTACTGCTGTTACTCTGTACAAGCTCAGGGCACGAGGACATTGCTCGTGGTTAAACTGTGCTAAATATATGACTTAATGGACTCAGGCAATCATGAGCAGTAACGGAGGGGGAGGAGTCATGCACCCAGATTGGAGAGAGTGTCCTGAAATGGGAGGTGCACGCATGCCAGGCAGCGAGGAGTGCAGAGACTACCTACTCCAAACTGTCTGGCAGACCGGCCTCAAACTTTGACTCGGTTGCTTTCTAGCTCTGTGACAATGGATAAAATCAGGGGTTGGCCGACGGCAGCCTGGGGCCAGACCTGGCCTGCTGCCTGTTCTTGTACATAAAGTTTGAGTGGCACATGCCACACCCATTCGTTTACATGTCATCTCTGATGTTTGGCCCTACAAAGGCCGTGTTGACTATTTGGAGCAGGGACTGTGTGAATTGCAAAGCCTGCAATATTTACCATCTGACCATCCCTGGATTGGTGGTTACTTCTCCCGAATCTCTTGTTTCCTCAGTAACAAATTAGTTGCAATACTTGTGCGTGGGAGGCAGGAGACTACCCAAGCGGTACGGGTTCTTTGAGGCCCCGCTGGCCCTGGTTCACGACAAGCAGACCCGGTCAAGCTCCTTACCCGCCTTGCAAGCTTGGGTGAATTGCTTCACAGTTCCTGAGACTCAGTCTTCCCATCTGTCAAATGGGAATAAGGACAGCCCCTGTCTCCGGGGTACCTGTCAAGATTCCACAAGTTCATCCGTAAAAACAAATCATACAGCCAGAGTAAAAAAGATAGACAATAATTAGTGTTGGTAAAGGTGTGGAGAAACTGGAACCCTCATCCACTGCTGGTAGAAATATAAAAAAATGGTGCAGCCATGTGGGAAAATAACTATGGTGTTTTTTAAAAAGAAAACATAAATATATTATATAAACTAGCAATTCCACTGCTAGATATCTATCCAGGAGAAACAAAACATACACCTACACAAAGACTTGTACACATGAATGCTCATAGCAGCTTAATACCTCCAAAGTGGAAACAGCCTAAATGTCCATCAACCAATTAATTGATAAATAAGATATATTCTGTTCATCAGTGGAATATTATTTGGCAACAGAAAGGAATGAATTATTGATACATGCTACAAAAAGCATGGACTTTAATAGCATCATGCTAAGGGAAAGAAGCCAGTTACAAAAGACTGCATATGGTACAATTCCATTTACATGACATGTCCAGAATGGGTAAATCCAGAGAGAGAAGTAGATTAGGGGATGGGGTGGTGGATGGGAGACTGAGGGGACGGAGCAGCGATTGCAAACGGGCCTGAGGGGTCGTTTTGGGGTGACGCAAATGTTCCCAAGTTGGCTTGTGATGATGGTTGCACAACTCTATGAATTTACTAAATATCATTGGATTGGACATTTAAAGTCCAGGAGTGGATTTTATGGTATGTCAAGGAAGTTGTTAAAACAATCACTCCTTGGCATTATACCTGGTATAGAATAAGGCTCAGCAGCTGCCACTGGTGGTATTTCCTTTTCTTTCTCCGGAGTCGAGAGACGTGGGGTCACCCTGGGCCACCATCTACTAGCGGCACGGCCACAGGGCCCGTTTTGGGGCAGGACAGGAGTAGTTGTCCTTGAAGGGCTTTGCCCATCTAACTGTGGTTACAAGTGTGTTCTTGGCTGAGCCGCCACACCTTTGTGAACCTCACTTTCTTATCTATAAAGTTTTTGACCTGAAGAATGTAGTGCAACAACTTAAGACATCATTTACTGAGAGCTTAATATATGCAAAGCACCCACTAATTGCTTTCCAGCATTATCTCATCGAACCCCTAAGACAACACTTTTGATCACTGTTATCACCATCCAGGCTTTGCTATTGTCATCTCTGTTTCCTGGGTGAGAAAACAGAGGCAGACAGCGATTTATGAGATACTTGCCCCGGGTTTCACAGCGTATATGCGGTGGAGCTGGGATTTGAACCCTGGCAGACAGAATCCCCGGCTAGCCCAGCTCAGCGCATCACATCATGCCGCTCCCTCCAATGTGCTAAGAGCACTAGGTCAAGAAGAGAAGAACTGGGAGAAATTCATCCTCTTCCACTTTCACAGTTTGTGGGAAGTCACTGAGCCTTGGTTTCTGGAATTCCAAGGCAGGACGGGAATTGTATTCACTGCCCCCTGGGCTGGTAGAAGGAGCTGGTGGGGTCCTGGATGTGGAAATGCTTCGTCACCAGCAGAGCTGGCTACCTGGACATGTCTTCTTGTTCTGAAATCCCTGCATGCTTCAAGATTGTCTGCTGCCTGTCCTCACGATCCACATTGGTTGGCATCTGTCCTTGTCTGATTTGCAGGGAGGGACTTGGTCTGAGCTGCCTTGTCTGCCCTTGAGGCTCATGGGGGGATTCCCCCTCCCTGTGTTGACCCTAATGCCCTGAGAGCAACTGGGCCCATGCCTGAGTGTTATGCACTCATCCCTTTATGGGTGAGGACGGTGATAACTCCAGGGACAAAAAAGGGGACGTGCATGAGAGGGAAAGGGGATTTGGTTGGGGGTGGTGCATGCACCAAGACCAAGCACGAGGAATCATGGTGATGAGAAAGAAAACCTGGGTGGATTGCTCTGACCCACTTGTAGGATGTACAGACAAAGAGCCGGAGATGAGGTTGGAAAGGGAAGCCAGATGGTGGATGGTCTCACAGGTACCCAGAGCTGCTGGGACCAGGTTGGGCTCCCACAGTGGGTTGTGGGCTACATATCCGGGCTGGTGGCTGGCTTCCGTGGTCATGTTCTCCCTGCCTCACCGAAGGTGAGCCACCCTGTGGGAGTGTGGGGTGGAACCAGCTTGGGTTCCAGAAGCCATTGCAGAAAGCGTGGTCGCTCTGCTCCCCGTTTACTTGGGTGGCTTAAATTTAAACGAATATGCCGAGCATGGGTGGCTGGCTTGTTTTCTTCCTCTGAAAATGTGCGTGGTAGATAGAAGCCTGTGACATTATCTCCAAATGGGCAGGGTTCCTCTAAATATAGACACTTGGTAATTACTTCTGGAAGCATGTTTTCTGGTACAAAAACAGATCAACAATGTATGTGCCACTCTGCTGTTCTTCTCCCAGGAAGGAGAGGGTCTGCCTTCCAGGATACGTCTTAGCATTAGCCCCTCAGGAACTAAGCAGTCTCGGCCAGGAGTGGGGCTTCTCCTAGCCACTAGGGTCCGGCTAGGATCAAACTTTTCCTACCGCACTGGAGCATTTTTCCCTTGAAAGGGTATTGATAACCAGCTGCATGTTTCCAAATGCCTTTAAAAACAGAGGGTTCTTTCCTCTCTCTGTTAGTTTTTTCTTCTTCTGTTGAAAGGAAAACTCATGTGGCCAACCTAGTTATAAATGTGGTAAATCTAGTTGTACGATGAATTCCAATCTGTACTTTCAAAGTTTAAAATTTTTCAATAGAGGCTACTTAGGGCCAAGAGAATTTTTGACTCCAAGAAGCCTATAAAAAATGAGTCACTGTTAATAGGGTGAGCTCTTTGCTTTGGGATTAGGCCTAAGTGACAGCGCCCTGGCCCCTTCATTCACTGGGATTGTGCCAGGAGAATGCTTTGTGCTGCTCTGAAAAAGACAGAATTAGGCATTCCATTTATTCTATTGATCTTAATAACCTTGTCTCATAAATACCTACTTTATGACATCAATGAAAGAGGAATCGTGGCAACTCAGAACAATAGAAATTGTTACTTTGGAACCAAAGTGTTCCGTTGAACGCCTCAATGAAATTCCAGAGCATGGCGCTGTCAGGAGATTTCTGTGCTGGCTTTTTAAGTATGTGCAGGAGAGATTTCCACCCCTTTCTCTGAAAGTGCGAACAAATTGAGTCCTTAGGACTGGAGGCTACGGGCTCTTGTTTCTCAGAGTGATTTTTCTTTCTCATGCAGCTCAGACTTAAGTGTTCATTTCACAGAGTCACAGAGTCTGACCTTACTGTCTGTATTGCTGGATGGGAGACTTCCCAATCAACAAAGTATCATTATGGGTAATCCTCTCTCTGCAGACCCACCAGGAAGGATGTTCCATATGAACATGGCACTCTAAGGTATGCCAAACACACCCTCTTCCTTTGTTTTGTGTTCTCTTTTTATGGAAAAGAAGCCTGAGGGTCTGAGAGGTGCCGTGACTAATACTGATTTGAAGTCCTTTGCACTGTTCTGCATTTCCCCTTAAATCATGTCACTTCCACCCCGCGTTCCTTCTCCTCTTCCATCCCACTGCGGCTGGTCTCAGTGACGCCCACACTGCCATGGAGTGGGAGCAGCCTCAGGGCCAGGACGGGTTAGGGCTGTCAGGTGCGGCGGCTCTGGGCACCTTCACCTGTCCACTACCAGTGCTGCTCCTGGCGAGGAAGGTCTCAGCTCGCCTTCCCCCCAGGGCCAGTGATCAGTCATGGCTTAGCTGTGGTGTCACTCCCGTGGAGCTCTGCATTCTGGCCGGCATAGCTTTAAGCTAAAGGGACAAAATGGTCAGAGGGGTCACCTTGGGAGGGCTGTGCGCCCAGCAATGTTATGCTTCCTTCAGGGTTTCACTGGGAAGAGCTCCAGGCCCAGGAGTGAGTGAAGGGAGAGGGGCAAGCAGGCGAGTGGAGGTTGATATCCTGCCAGGGAGAGAGCTGACGCCGCCAGACCCGTGAGCGATGCCCTTGGGATGTCCCAGCCAAGCCATCTCCAGCGGGTGTGATGGCGGATGCTGTAGCAGGTGACACCGGTGGAGGAACAGTGCAGCCAGCCCATGTGGTCAGGAGAAATATTAGGTCATTGTGGTTTCAAGTCACTAAGCTTTAGGCTGACTTGCTACGCAGCACAGGTGCCTGGGCCATGGCCTCCAGCATCCTCTCCCCTTCCTCACTGCGCTCCAGCCCGCTGGCCTCCTCCCTCCTGCCTCGGGGCATGTAGACGGGCAGGTCCCACCATCTGGCATGCTTGTCCCCGCCTCCCTGTCCCTCAGGCTTTAGCTTAAATGTCATGGGGCCCATCAGACTTTAGTCTCCAGTGCTGCATGGGAGGAGCAGCAAAGTCACATGCATGGGTGGCTTTCCAGAGATGAGACTGGAAAGAGACAGACAGCGTTGAGGGAGAGAGTGTGGCAACCAGGCTAAGGAGTTAAGACCTTATTTTACTGTGAGGGGATCCCTCAGAGGGTTTCTCTCAGGGCAGTGATGTGATCTAGTTTAGAGTTTTGAAAGGTAACTGTCTGATCTGCAAAGAGTATAATGGCGGTGGTGGGGGACGGTGGGCAGGAGAGAAAGCAGGGGCCCAGGAAGGAGGGAAGGGCTGGGGCAGCTGGGGCCAGTGTGATTACCAGGGGAGGACGCTGCAAAGATTCAGGGTGGAGTTTGGACATAGGGTGGATGCCTGTACCTCCAGTGGTTTCTGCCATTTCCCACCCCAGCACACCCAGCCCCCTACCTTGCCACCACCTTACCATACTCCATCACTTGCAGAATCTCAGCGTCATGCATCCTCTCTCGGACACCACCTCCCCTCTTCCCAGCTCACTCTTCTGTATCCCTGTCCTGGCATGACCCTCACATTCCCCCAACTCCACCATGGCAGCTGCCTGATAAAGCAGCACCCTTGAAGGGTCCAGCTCTGACCCAGCTCCAGCCTGCACAGAAGCAGCAGCTGAACATTGCAGGGAACAAACTGCCTGGCCGTACTGTCTGGGGACCAGAGCGGAAGGCAGCTGCACATGTGAGCCCAGATTGCTGGGCAGAGAGGCTGGAAAGGGGATCTGAGAGTCATCAGCTCATAGATAGCAATTAAACTTGTGGGGCTTGGCCAGGACTGGGGGCAGTGGAGTTAGAAGGGTCTGGGATGGATGGGGCCCTGGGGCAGGTCAACATCTAGAGCCAGGAGAGGAGGACCCTGCCTCATCTGCCCTCACCAGGTGCCCAGGAAGGATGGAGCATAGCACTGGGGAGTGACCTGGCTGGGCAGGGAGGACACTTACACCACCTGCCCTGCCTGCTCCTGATGTGGGGTCTCCTGGCAGAGTGTGACTCTGAGCTTCCTGCAGCGATGGGTGCCGCTTGCTGCCAGAGGCCCCCACAGTGGCATCTCAGTCTTGCCCCATCCACCTTGACCTCAGGGCCACAATTTCCAGGTGAATTGAAACACAAAGAAAGAGAAGCCACCCCATTAGAAACCACTAACTGTTGCTGGGTCTTGGCTTGGTTTTCATGTTTCTGCAGGATTTCCTAATGTGAGTGTTTGGAGAGGATTGAGGGATTCCTGCCCATATGGGTGTTGAACTCATTTCTCTCTGTTGAGCATGTAACCCTTGGGGTCCTCAGTTTCCTCATCTGTACATGGGGTGATAATAAGAGCACACACTTACATGATGCTTTTGAAGTGCTTTCTGCATACTAATTCACTCATCTTCCCATTAGTTATACCCCATTATACAGATGAGGAAACTGAGGCATGGAGCAGGAAATTAAGTTGCTCTAAGTCACACAATAGTGATTTGAAACTAGGACATCCAGCTTTAGAATCCAAATGTTGATGACAACGGCATTTGTCTCCTGTGAATACATCTGTCTCTCCTTCCTGCTGGGCTCGGTGATTGTGGGTAGGGGAGTTAACAGACTAATTGATGTCTGAAATGATGCATAACATTGAAAACAGTAGCTCTCACATTTTTTTTTTAAGTGGCCGATTTCTTTTCTAACTTGCTTCGGCCCAGCAGAGGGGAGGGCGGCCCCGGGAGGCTCAGGGAGTTGCCCATCCCCCTACAGCTATGGGGCAGGCCCTGGCTGCAGCCTCAGCCTGCCTCTCCCCATCCACAGACACCGTCCTCCTCCCTTCTCTCTCCGGGTGGCGTCTGCCTCTGGTCTCCTTGCCCTGACCCCAGTCCCCCTCCTACGGCAGTCTGCCCACCTGCCTCCCTGCTCAGCAGACCTGGACATGGAGTCCTGCTGATGGCCTGCACTGCTCGCCTGTGGATCCCTCCTCACCTGAAAGTGTCCTTCCGCAGGTCAACCTGCCACCCACTCCCCTGACCTGCTGGCCCCTGAGGCTTTCTGGAGGATCCTCTGCCTGGCCCGTCCAGCCACTCGCCCTGCTGGCTCACCTGTCCTTTCCCCACATCCTCTGTCCTGCCTCTTCTCTGGCCGGCTTCTGGCCTCTCATCGTCCCCCAGCCCTCCCAGGGGACAGAGCTCACCCTGTCTCTCCTCTGCTCTGCCTTCCTTCACGGGCCTCCTCTGTCCTAGCTTTCAACTTCTTCTTCTGTCCTCGGGGTGCCCTGGCCCCCACATCTCCAGCCCTGGTCTCTGGCCTCCACTTTTCCTCTGCCAGCTCCATCAGAACTGCCTACCTCTCTGTGTGTCTCCACTGCTATAAAATTTACTTTTATTTAAAGAGATGCTTCCCTGCCCTCCACCAACACTTCCCCACGACTGTCCACTACTGTGGAACAGGAAGTCCATACAGGCTTCCTAAATGAACATAATGAATATAAGGCATGACACCAAGACCTCCCCTAAGAGCGCTTGAGGAACTAGCTGGTATTTGTCAAGGTCTGGGCACGTGCAAGGCTGTGTTCTGATGGCTTGACATGCAGGAGCTAAGTCCCGTGGTGGCCCTGTGGGGTGGTATTCCAATGACTCCATCCTGCAGGTGGCGAATATGGCCTCAGAAAGGTCAAATATTGTAGACAATAAAGTAGACTGAACCCAGACCACTTCAGCCTGAAGTTCACTTCTTATTTTATTTTATTTCACTGTGGTAGGAATACTTAACCTGAGATCTACCCACTTGACAGACTTGAGAGCACAATAGAGTGTTGCTATCTACAGACACAATGTTGTACAACAGGACTATAGAATTTATTCATTTGCCTGACTGAAACTATATCCCTTGATTAGTAACTGTCCCTCTCCCCTTCATTCCAGCCCCTGGTGATCACCATTCTATTCTTTGTTTTTGTGAATTTGAGGACTCTAGACACCTCGTATTAGTGGATTCAGGCAGTATTTATCCTTCTGTGACCAGCTTATTTCACTCAGTGTAATGTCCTCAAGGGTCATCCATGCCATTATATATGGCAGGATTTCCTTCTTTTATAAGGCGAAATATTTCATTGAATGCATATGTGGCATTGTGTTCCCCATTTTCTTAGTGTCTGTTGATACACATTTAGGTTGGTTCCACATCTTGCAGTGAACTGACTGTGGGCCTCTCTCCGACATTCTGATTTCATGAACTACCGTATGATGCCGTGATCCCATTCCTGGTGATTTGCCCAATAGAGTTAACATTAGAAAAAAAACTTTCATTGTAGAAAATTTCAAACTCACGCAAAAGCAGATGAATCTTTGTACCCATCCCATTGCTGCTTTGATAATTATCAACTCGTGTCATGTGCATAACGCCTCTCTGAGTGCACCCCACCCTAACCCACTTGGGATTATTTGAAGCAAAATAGTCGCATCAGTAAATACTTCAGGATGTCTTTCAAACAGATAAGAGCTTAATGAGAAACAGAACCTTTAGACAATTATCATGCCTAAAAAGTAACAAGGAATCCTTGATAGTATCGACTGCCCAGCTTCATTTTCCCAATAGTGCCCCAGATTTGTGACACCCACGTTTTAGTTTGGAATCCTTTTGGACTTGCAGAAAGTCCTGTAAGCTCCTCACCCGGTTTCATTTCCCTCGGATGTCATCATGTCACATTACCCCGGTGCATTTGTCACAACCAAGAAACCAACATTACCATTAACGGAGCTGTAGATTTTATTTGGATGGTCTAGTTTTTCCATTAATGTCCCTTTTCTGTTCCAGGATCCAGTCCAAGGCTGGATCATGTGTCATCTCGTCGCATAAATCTCTCCCCCTCCTTCACGGCGAGCTCCTCATGGGGTGGGGGGTAGCTGGGGACCTGTAACGGGCCCATCCTTGCACCTGCTCTGTCCACTGTGGCTTCCCGTGTTGTGGAGGACAAAGCCACGTCACGCTCATGCAGCCATGTGCTTTTGCAATAAACCTCACTTGTGCACTTGCTGTTTGTCAGACCTGTGCTAGGCTCTGGAAATCCAAAGTAAAACAGAGAGCTCTCTCATTCTCTCCCTTCTGCCAGAATACGGAAGGCACTTGGCCATCAGAGGGGAGGCAGATGACAAGCCCGTGATAGCTCAACGCAAGGGCGTCAGAGCCAGCGGAGACCCACAGCTGCTAGGAGCACCGAATCAAGAGAAGGAGCCTGACCATTGTATTTCCTCGGCTTATCATTCAGTTCTTAGATCATCACAGTCCTCCCCTCCCACATGGGTGCCGGCCACAGGGCCTTGGCCCTTGTGCTTCTCTGCCTGGAGGGACCCCGGGTTCTAGTTCTACCCAGGTGACTTGTGGCCATCCTTCCCATCTCTACTCAGTTGCCCATCCCCCATAAACCTTTCTCCTCCCTCCATGGCTGGTGAGCCTGGCAAGTTCTCTGAGCGTCTGCTTTAAAATGGGGCTGATATGAGTGCCTAGTTCTTGAGGCGTCTGTGAAAAATCCCATGGAAAACACTCAGAGCAGCGTGGAGCATATGGTCAGGCCTGTGTACGGCGATTATTATTGCTGTCGTTGGTGTTCTTTCCTGGAGTTCTACCCCCTTCTCCTCAGCACATCCCGGGGGTGTAGTCGCACATATATCTGTGGGATTATTTGGCTATTGCCCTACCTTGACATCATGCAAATTCCAAACTCCAGAAGGTGGAGTGTGTCTGTCCTCACCAGGACGAGAGCCTGCGGGGCTTGGCCGTATTCGTGTTACCAGGTAGGGAGCGGAAATTGCTTAGGGGATCTGGGCATTTTGCTGTGTCCCAGAGCCTGCCAGACTGGGCTGCATACTTATATGTACTGAGGGAAGGAGGAAAGAAGGAAGGAGGGGGCTCTGTTCACTGGTGCCTCTGTCGCCCATGGGCCCATGCAGCACGGGGTCTGCCGTCTGGCTGAGTCCCACAGGGATGTGCTCTGTGGCTTTACAGGTCTGGGGGCAGAGCTGCATAGCCCTCAGACTGCTCCCGCTGTGGCCGTAGGCCTGACAGCTGTGCGTTTGCAGACGGTCCTGCAGCCTGTGGCTGCCTGTGTGGCATGCAGGGGTGGCGGGCAGGCAAGACTGGCCCTCGGCCGCACGTGTAGGTTGTCTGATTTGATCAGCCCAGCTCTGCCAGGACCCAGGACTTGGTGAAAGTTCTTAGTCTCACATTTAGCCAGAGACAGAATCATTTCTTCTCCAAGTACTACAATACCACTCAAAGAGGCGACCAGCAGTATGTGTCCTTCCCCCACCCTCAGCCAGGAAAGGGGAAACACAGAGCTAGAATAAAGGGACAGATACCATTTTGTGGACCCAGAGAAGGGGTCTCTGCTGCGGGACAAGCCTTGGACCAGAGGCTGGGGTTCAGGCATGAGAAGATTGGTTCCCCTAATCACCCAGAGGAGTGGCAGACTCTTCTAGACTCTTCAGTTACAACGTAGTTTCCCAAGTGCAATGCTAGACATGGCAGAGAGACGCTTCCTGGAGGAGGCAATGCCTGAGACAGCCCCTCAAGGGTGAAATCCAGACAGAGGGGGCAGTACAGGCAAGCAGTAGGGAGGGGTGAAGGGTCAGGGAGGGGGCCACATGCAGCGCTGCCAGGACCGGAGGTGGTGCTGAACTGGACAGGAGGGCGGGGACCCGCCAGAAGGCAGGAGGGGCCTCCTCCCCGAGTCCATCAGAGTGTGAGGTCCGGCATGGATTGATGACGTGCGTGATTTTGAAAGGTCCCTCTGGTGGTTCCAGGGTGGAGTCGGGGAGGAGGGAAGCAGGGAGCCTGGTTGGGTTGTAATGAAGGCCCATGAGGATGGGGAAGGGCAGTGAATGGGGAGGAAGGAAGGGCCCGAGCCCACCTGTCCTGGAGCACGTCGGACCTGGAAGGCTGGGGAGGTGACCGTCACGTCACATCACGTCCAGGGTGGCTCCCTAGTCTTAGATTCATAGCTGGGTTCTGCCGAGATCACTGAAATGAATTCACAATTAGTTCATTATTTGATGACCAGTTTACTACGTTTTTGTCTTGTCCTTAGGAATCTTTGCTCTCATGAGTTGAAGGGACGATCTCCCCCTATTGCGATGTATTCAAAAGACAGAAGTAGGAAAGAAAACGGGAGGCGGCGCTGTTCCCTGGAGCGCAGGTTCTCGGTGCCCACCTGCCGGCACGGCGCCGACGTAGCTGGTGGGGGGCCCCGGCTCTCCCACTGGGGCGGGACTCTGAAGCACGTGTTCTCGTTGGGTCCCAGCGTTGCCCGGGGGGATTGCGCACCAGCTGCCCACCATGGTAAGGGACTCATAACAACCCTTTTCCTGGGCGCCTCTGCTCCTCTGCCTCCCTTCTCCACTCTCTGACCGGGTCTGCTCCTGGGGCACTCCAACCTGAGATATTTGTGTTCCGGAAGCTGCCTGCACGTCCTGCCTGACAGCCTAGCTCATGACAAGGACTAGGATGCCTTCCAGAGTCCCTACTTGCCTGTCCCTTACCTCCCCATCCTGTAGCCGCAAAGGCATTAAAATAAACTCAGGGGCGCTAGAAAAGGCTATCGAAATACGTTTTTATAAATGTATTTTTACAGGTGTCTTAGTCTGCTTGGGCTGATAAAACGGCATAGATCAGGGGGCTTAAACAACAAAGCTACTTTCTCAAAGTTCTAAATGCTGGAGGTCCGAAATCAGGGTGCCACTGTGGTCAGGTTCCGACTCGCCTCTTGGCTTCTCGCTGTGTCCTCACATAGTGGGAAAAACCATCTCCCTCTTCCTCTTCTTAGAAGGGTGCTAATCCCTTCGTGGGTGCCCCACCTTCCTGACCTCATCTAACCCTAATGACCTCCCAAGGTCCCACCTCCAAATACCCCCAAATACGTCAACACCGAATTCAGATTCAACATTTGACTATGGACACAAACATTTAGTTCATAATAGAAAGGAAGCAGGCAGATTCTTAAACTGAACTTTTGACTGACCTTTTCTGAGACGAAAAAAAAATTTTTTTTTTCTCTCAAGGAGCCATTTTCATGGCTGTGCTTTTTCTGATAAAAACAACCAGTATCTCCGCCTGGCATTCAAGGCCAATCGTTATTCCTCATGAGCCTAGAAAGGCTCCATCTCTACAGCCATGGCAGCTGCTTGCTGATTCTCCTGCCTTTTTATTTATTTTTAAATATTTTTCTTTTTTCCTTCAGGGAGTCCTTACTTTTCAGTTATTGCCAATTTAAGGTCCAGAAACAGAAAGAAATGAGGTAACATTCAGTGAGCTTTTATCATACAGTAGGTCATTTGCACATAATTTTATTAAATAAATGTTAACATAGCATGGCACAGTAGGTTTTACTATCTAATTTAAGAGATCATATAATACAAAAACCTCAGTTTCCAGATGGGAAACTGAAGCTCAGGGAGTCATTGCCCAAATGCACGCAGCCGATGAGCCCTAGTTCTAGGATGCAAAGCTCAGTTAGTCTGACGCCAACCCATATTCTGAGCATGTTGCCACACCATGCGGACAGCAGGTGCTAGTCTGGCGGTGGCCTGAGTGACTGAAAGCAGGTGGCTCCAGGTAGATGACATGTTACTGTCAGACATCACTTGACCCAAGTTGACTTCTCCATTCAATGAATGGCAGCTACTTTAGAGGCTGATGGCTACCTACCCTACCCCCCGGAACAGCCGTGATTCCTCTGTGTTATCCACAGTCTGGTTACCTTTCTGTCATAAGGCAAGCAGCTTGAATGGTCACAGGGATAGATTGGCAGAGTGGACAGAACAGTTCCCTCTGGCCTCTTCATCTCAACAGCAAAGATCTTATTTTTTATTAAAATAACAACCGGGTGAGGTTCCCTGGGATGCCAGTAGTCCAACAGGAAGTGAACACTCCTTGCTCCCTCACCAATGTCCCTGCCACCTTGCACTGTAATGCCATCTGGTCTGTTTAGGCCAATGTAATACCTGCATGATGGCTTTCTCATTCTCCTGAATGCATATTAGGTGAATAAAAAGGGGTGCCCTGGTCATGAAGTGACCGTGTGATGAAACAAGGATCCTGATGTATTTCCAAACATTCTGGACATTGCCTCTGAACTAACCTTGCAAACCAATGCTAACTGGAGTTTTCAGTGAGTCCTGTAGAGTGTTAATTTATTTTAATTTTTTGGAGGCTTGCAGATGTGAAGTGGTGATATTTGTGTTTTTCTTATCCTGGATTAGGCAGTGGAGTGTGCCCATGACTCCACTTGTGGCATTTATTTGTCAGTTGAGCTTGGAGACTTGTGGCACACCTCGAGGAGCTGACCTTCAAGAGCGTGAACTGTCAGCTCCCCCGATGACCAGTCCCTTGCAGCCTCCACTGCACGACCCACAGCAACACCAGTGCCCATCTCGGGGTGAACAGTTACACAGATTGGGGGGTGGAGATTACCATTCACATCAGAGGAAGTTGGGATTCAGAGGGGGAAGATGCCTTAGCTGGGATACGAAGACGAGGACGTGTATAGATAAATCTGTCGCTGTATCACAGCCAGGAAGTGACAATGTGACGTTCCTAACTTAGGTCCTCCGTGGCCATTGCCACCCCTCACCCCACAGCACTCCTTGTGAGGCCTGGGAAAGTTTCCACTGGCCTGAAAGACTTGTGCTGATAATCTCGGCATTTCTGTTTTGAAGCATAGCTTTCTGTAATTCACTTCCCATCAATGGCATCTGGTGATTCTTTCGTGCAGGGTCTCTCCCATCCCAAAGTGAAGTGGATGCTGGTGTCTGCCTTCCCAAGGGTTTCTGAAATTACCTCGGTCATCTCCTGGCTCGGGTTGGTGTCCTGGGCTCGGCCTCATGGGGGTCACTCCTCCTGCTGTGACCCCCCAGCTCCTCTGGCTCCCGGGACAAGGTCTTGCTATGTTGGCCCCCAAGGTTTCACTTCCTGGAACACCTGTCACCTAGAGGGTCACATGACTTGCTCCATCCTTTCATCAATCTCCAAAGTTGCCTTCTCAGAGAGAAAGACCTTTACTCTCTGCCTACGTAAAACAGCTCTCCTCCTACTTTGTTTTATTTGAAATTGTTGCATGTAACATTACCTGATACTCTATCACAGGGATTGCAGACATCAAATAAAGGGACAGATAGTAAATATCTTCAGCTTTGCGGGATATATGGTCCCTGTTACAGCTACGCATCTTTGCCTTTGTGGCGGGAGAACATCTACAGGCAATGTGTAAATGGATGTATATGGCTGTGTGTCAATCAAACTTTGTTTACAAAAACAGGCGGCGGGCTGGATTCGGCTCACAGGCTGCAGTTTGTTTACCGCTTCATGTCTCTATCATCCCATAGAACGTAGGGTACATGCAGAGGGTGGATTCATTACTATATCTCAGAACTGAGAACATAGTATTCATTCAATGAATGTTGAATCACAAATAAACAAATGTTTAAGTTTATCCCTTCTCTTTTTAAAAATAACTTTATTGAGGCAGAATTTGCATATAAAAAACACTCATTGGAAGTATACAGTTCAATGATTTTTAAATATATATATATTTTTGTATATTTGCAAAACTGTGCAACCATTACTGTAATCTAATTTTAGAACATTCCCATCACTCCAAAATGAACCCTTGTGCCTATTAAGAGTTCCTTCCATTTTCCTTACCAACTTTCCCCAGCCCTGGGCAACTATTAATCAGCTTCTGTCTGTATGGAGTTGCCTATTCCGGCCTTTTCAAATAAATGGAATCATAAATATGTGGACTTTGTGACCGGCTTCTCTCACTTAGCATAACGTTTTCCGAGTTCATCCATGTGGTAGCGTACATCAGGACTTCATTCCTTTTTATTGTTCAACAATATCCTGTTTTGTGGGTAGACCACCTTTTATTCATCTGTTCATCCAGTGACAGACATTGGGTTGTTTCCACTCTTTTTTTATTTCGGAGTATAAACAATAAATAATGCCGCTTGAGCATTCATGCACAAGCTCTGTGAGAATGTGTGCCTGCGTTTCTCTTGGTGCACACCTTGGACTAGGACTGCTGAGTCATCCAGTAACTCTGTGTCCAGCATTTGAGGGACTGCCGGATTCTTTTCCAAAGTGGCTGCTCCGTTTCACATTCCCACCAGTGGTGGGAGTCCTCTGCATCCTCACCAGCTGTTATTGTCCCTCATTTTGAGGGCAGCCACTAAATTGTGGAGTTTGTTTGCATTTCCCTGAGGACGGATGATACTGATCGTCTTTTCGTATCCTTATTGGCCATTCGTACATTTCTTTGGAGGAATGTCTATTCAGATATTTTGCCCATTTTTAAATTAGATGATGCGTGTTTTTATTGTGGAGTTGTGTGTGCTGTACATTCTGGATATAAATCCCTTATCAGATATATGATTTGCAAATACTGTTTCCCATTCTGTGGGTCGCCTTTTCAATTTCTTGGTGATATCCTATGAAGCGTGAGAGTTTTAAATTTAGATGAAGTCCGATTTATCCAGCTTTTTTTGTTGCTTATGCTTTTGTTGTCAAATCTAAGACACACATTGCTTACTTTAAGTTAACAGAGGTTTACTCTTACATTTTCTTCTAAGAGTTTCATAATTTTCATCCTCATATTTAGGTGACTGATCCATTTTGAGTTGATTTTTGTGCATATTGGAGGGAGGTGGATCCAACTTCAGTCATTGCACGTGGACATCCTATTGTCCCAGCATCCTTTGGCGAAAAGACGACTCTTTCTCAATTCCATTATCTTGGCACCCTTATAAAGAATCAATGGACAGTTCATGTAATGGTTTTTTTCAGGATTCTCACTTCCATCCCACTGAGCTATATGGTTATCCTTATGCCAGTATTGTACTGTCTTGATTACTGTAACTCTGTAATAAGTTTTGAAATCAGGAAGTATGAGTCCTTCCACTTTACTCTTTTCTTGGGTTGTTTTGGCCTCCTTTTGATTCACAAGTGAAAACCACAAGCTATTAAAGGGCTGAGTGCCTTGTAGCGAGCTTTGGAATTGCCTTGAAGGAGCTTTAAATCCTGGGCCTAACCAGATCACTGCCTTTCCAGATCATAGGTCCGTGACCGCATGTCTGTGGGTTCTAGCCCTGGTTCTGCCGTGAGCCATGGGACTGTGAGCAGGCCCCTCTCTGCATCTGAGGTGCTTTATCTAGAAATGAGAGACCCATACTAGATGACATCGTATGTCCTTGCTGGAGCTGAGATTCTTTGGTCCTGTGACTTGAAGATCCCATCCAACTGGGGGGAAATATCACTGGGTCCAACAGAACTACTCTACCCTTGCGAAGAAATGTTGAAAATGACCAATGCAGGGTGAGGTAAGGCAGATGATATTCATTTAATTGCCTGGAGAATTACTACATGTTTTTTTTTCCCTCATTAGAAAGTTGTTGTTTTCAGCATCGACCTTAAAAAGTGATGTGGGGTCTGTCAGAGTCTCTGATACGGGATTTGTTTGACAAGTTGATGATTGTAATCCATAGATAAAGAATCTTTTTTTTGTTGTTCTAAATTTACCCATTTGTTTCCTCTGTCATATCCGAATTCTTACCCAGTTATTAAGGGGACACTTTAAAAAAATTGGCCTCAAGAAAGAAATTTAAAATCAGAGTAAGAGAGTCTGTGACAGGTTAAAGCAGAAAACCATCAGTTACCGTGTTATCACTGAGTTCCACACGCAGAGCATATCAGAGCCTTAAAGTGTCTTTCCCAAAATGATGGTCTCGTCTCATCCTCAGGACCATCCTATGATGTAGGCACGATTAGTATTATCGTCACTCCATGGATGGGAAAATCCTGGCTGAGGAATGGCCAATAGCACGCCGTTCTGTGGGCTGCCTACCCCACGCAGCAAGTGCGTGTCACTGTGGAAACGCCATCAGCTCTGGTCTTCTTGCCAGCCGTTCCACCTTGAAGAAAGGTTCCCACTTCTGGCCTCTCATTCCTGTGCTATGCGTCCATGACAACGATTGGAGTAAGGAGCATCTTTACCTTACAGATGGCGGTGGATCTCTAAGTTCTTTATTTAATGCCCCAGGGCTCCTTTGTGGTATGTTTTGGGCCTTGACTGGGCTCCCCTTTTGGGTGCCTGGCCTTGGGTCACCTGTGGTCAAATATCCAAATGGCAATGTTTCTCTGAAATAGGTGGAAAACGGGAAGGTCATGTTTCAAAGAAAGGTGTAAACAAATGAAAGAAAGGCCAAGCACTATGCACATAGTAGGTGTTAACGCTGGTTGCATCTGAACCAGATTTGCAGGGGAGCCATAATCAGGATGATAATGAGTATGCTGGACAACAGGAGCAGGGGTAGAGGTCATCCTGACTTGCTAGGTGCACACGCGGGAAGTCAGAAGGTCTGAGGATGATCCTGTAGTCTTGTACTTGTGCCTAAAATGAGGACAGCCTAGGAATAGATCGAAGAGGTAGAGCTCAGGGGTGTTTGTCAGGAATAGGTGAGGGCTTTGGGTGGACAGTCGTGAGATCTGCGCTGGGCAGTGTCTCCCTGGGGATCTTGCTGGTGCTCCGCCCATATGCCTCCAACACACCCTTCTCTTGGTTTTTGGCACTTTGCCTTCTCACTTGATGCACTTGGGGACCTCCCTCAGGTTACTGGAGCTGTCTTGCCATCCAGGAAGAGAATAGGACCTACCTAGGAAGGTGTAACCCTTGGGGTGTCCTTAGTCAAAGACTGATTGGTGAGACAGTCAAGAGCTCTCTTGTAGGGTCAGCCTGAAGCTCCTCTTCAGGGAGTTTTGCAGACTTAATGGATTTCTTCCTTCACTCTCCTACTCCTTTCTCTTGGGAGAACACCTGTAGTAAACCCCTAGTCCATGAATATTCACCTCAGGTTCCATTTCTGGGAAAGCTGACTGCAGACATAAGCTAAAGCAGTGAATGCTCTGGTTGCATTAACAGGAGTATAGTATCTAGGATGAGGGAGGTGAAAATTCTACTTTATGCTATTCAGACCATGGCTAAAGTATTGGAACTGACCAGTTAAAATGTCAATTAGAACATTTTAAGGAACCAGAAGCAGATTCAGCAGAAAGTGGTCAAGGTAGTCCAAGCATCCCAAAAGGAGTTGTATGGGGAGGAGTCAGAGTACCTGAGAGATCATTGAGAAAACCCAGAAGAAACCAGGCCACTGTCTTCAATTATCTGGAGTGCCACTGATGGGTAGAGAGGAGCTCATTCTGGGGGGCTTTAAAGCACCGAATGAGGACCAGGAAGCAGAAGCTGCAGGATGGTGCAGGTGAGCCCCTCTCAGCACCAAGGTTCTGTTACTATTGCCTTCTGACTAATCACACCTGGGATGTGAAATCAGGCCCTGTCCCTGCCCTTAAGAGCCTCTAGCACAATGGGAAAGTGTTTACTGTATGTACACGTGTGCGCATGCACACACACACACAGGAACTAGAAACAAATTGTGATAAGGGTCTTGAAGATATACACAAGCTGCTGTGATAAATATTTCCTTCAGGTAGGGTGGGCAAGGCTTCTCAGAGGAGCAGGCAGTTAAAGGAACCTGGGAGATGCAGAGGAATCAGGCAAACTGGAGAGCTCAGGAGAGGCGCCTGGAGCCCAGGCCCTGGCAAGGACGAAGGCCACAAGGCGAGAAGAGACAGCACAGTAGAGGCACGTGGGTGCTGAGTCCGGTGAGCTGGGGCAGCCGTGAGTGGGCTGGGAAAGCAGGGCTGCCTGGGTGTGCAAGGAGGCTTCCTTTTGTCCTAAGAGCGATGGAAAGTCAGTGAAGGGCTGGTGGTGGGGAGGGCACCTGCCTTCAGCCTCTGAAAGACTTCTTGGAGGATGGGGTGGAGGGCAGGAGCAGGGAGACCAGCAAGGGGGCGGTGGCAGCCGTCCAGGGGAGACAGCGGTGGCCCTGACAAAGGTGCAGACTTGGTGGGAGAAGGTGGGACTTGGTGGGAATAGATCTGTTTCGGAGATGGTCTGGAAGCCAGCCTTCTGGCCTGAAAGTGGAAGGTCCTAGAGACTGAAGTCTCAGGTGTGACCAGGTGCTGAACTTGCACACCTGGGTGGGTGGCAG
Organism: Phataginus tricuspis; assembly: GCA_029783875.1. Taxonomy (NCBI): domain Eukaryota; kingdom Metazoa; phylum Chordata; class Mammalia; order Pholidota; family Manidae; genus Phataginus; species Phataginus tricuspis. Next base: position 6,075,378 of record JAQQAC010026072.1, read on the forward strand.
GGCTGTTGCATGAGGTGGCCCATCTGGGGAGGACACATTTCGGAGGAAGAGTTAGTACAGCACCCTTAGGAGTTTTCTGTAATCCTCCATTTCTCTGCTTTTCTCTCCCACTAGACCAGGACCTCCTGCAGGAAGGGACTGGCCTTGAACCAGACCAAGTGCTGAGTATCTTGCTCACCCTTTATACGATTGTCCCAGAGAGGAGAGGCACTCTTGAAATGTGAGGTAATCACAGAGGGTCCTAATTTCCCTCTCTGGAATTTTCTCTCTTCCCTGCTGTGACAGAATGCCTGCACATGTCATGGCCTCCAACCCCCCAGGGCTCGGCCCTGATGACTGTTGATTGGGAGATTCTGTTCAAAGATTTTGCTTTTTCATTTGAAGACATCATCCCCCCTTATCTCTGATCTAGACCAGATTGGCTTAATATGAAACAAAAGTCCCTTTGGTGTCCTGGGGCTGATGCTTGCTGGCTCTCTCAAGGCTGCAGGGGCTGGGGATGCCCTGGTGTCCTCTAACAAATGAGCCAGAGACTGTTTATGTGTGTGTGTGTGCATGTGTGGACATACATGTAAGACAAATTTCTCCTACATAATGTTCTTAAGCTTTTGGGGTTTCAGACAGATGATTGTGGAACACATGAAAATCATTTGAGTGTCAGCTGACCACTCTATTGTTGACAGCTGGGCGACATTGGGCCCTCTGTGGTTTCAGACCTCCCTGGGTCTCCCCTTTCTACGTGGGAGGCAGCCCTTATGATGTGGAGGGAAAAACACCAGACATAGAGTCAGAACTCCTGGGTCCAGCCTAAGTCCTGTCTCTGACTGGTCTGGTGACCTTAGGCAACTCTTTGATTTCTCAAAACTTCGATGTCAAAGCAAGGAGATCTACTTGGTTGGGTTGTTGAACGGTTAACGGCAAAGTGGTCAAGCAGGAAAGCAGTCCAGTCCCTCTGCCTTCCTGGCCACGGAGTTTCCTTCTGTATAATGGGAAGAGGGATTCAGGGATTTCTGGGGTGTTTTCTTGCAGAATGCTCATGTTATGACATGTTTAAAAAAATTTCCATGGGAAACAGAGATTGGTTAATGGTAACACTGAAGTCTGTGGTCCCAAAGGCTGCAAACTAAGGTGCCTACAGGATCCAGGCAGGTGGAGTAAAGCTAGTAAGAGCAGGGCAGGGTGGGGACCCTGCAAAACTGTAGAGGACACATCTTGTCTGAAGTGGGGTGGCTACTGTTCAGCTCTAGTCGACTGAAATCATGCATCTGGGTGGGACTTGTGTTGTCTTGGGTCTTGCGTGAAATCTTTCCTTAATGACTGACATCTAAAAAAATGTTTATGCATTCTGCAAGCCGAGTGCAGTGTATCTGTGGTGGGGTCTGGCCTACTGCTGAAATGCTGCTTCTTCTAGGTAAACACCATGTCTGCAAGTTTCCCCCAGTAAGAAATTCTTAGAGGGCAGTATGGCGCTCCCAGGAGTGATGCCCAAGACGGCTCTTGAAAGCAGAGCAAAAGGTGAAGGGAGTCCAGGTGGAGCACAGGATGTCAACAAGGTGTGTGCCTTTTATGGAGACTGAATGTTTGTGTCCTTGCAAGGTTCGTATGTGGAAACCCTAATCCCTAACGTGATAGTATTTGGCAATGCAGTCTTTGGGAAGTAATTAGGATTAGATGAGGTCATTCGGGTGGAGCCCTCATGATGGGATTAGTGTGCATAAGAGCTTTCTCAATCTCTCTGGGCTCCGGCTGTGCCTCCCCCACTGCCCTCTGCCCCGGAGGACACAATGAGCAGGCAGCTGCCTGTAAGCCAGGAAGGAATCTCTCACCAAACTCCGGGGCTGCTCGGGCCTTGACCTTGGACTTCCAGCCTCCAGAACTAGGAGAAATAGATGCCTGTCGTTAAGCCCCCAGCTGACTAAGCGCAGACTGGACAAGCCAGTGGTCAGGGCACCAGAAGCTTATGAAATAGAGTGAAATGCAGCTGGAGGCTCTCAGATGTTTTAAAAGGCCAGTGGGAGCTTCCGGTCCCCTCTCTGGGACTGGTATGAGCCAGCCTGCCCCAGAGGCGACAGCCCGTGGGGAGTCGGGGCGAGGCAGGGATGGGAGCAGAGAGGGAGGATGGAGCCTTCCTTGGTTAGCGGGCGCTGAGCTCTGAGAGGGCGACCGCTTGTGCGGGGACCCACAGTGCTCGGTGGTCCACACAGGGCTTGAATATAGGACTCCGAGACCCCTTCCGCACCCTCCCTTCTCAAAGCCTACTTCTGACGTGGGTGTGCATGCTGAGTGACTCCATCATTCTCAGCACCCACAGGCCCACGGTGCTGTTACTAAAAACCCTTCCGGACAAAGTCACCTTGGCCTTCTCTGTCTTTGATCCCCCAAGCATTTGAAACACTGACAATTGTTGTAATTATTACCGGGTAATGAGATAAGTAGTCTTCCTGTCTTTAGGGGGTCACTTCATGTGTACTTGCACCATGGCAGGGCTGATAAAAACAAAGATGCCTTTCAGGCTGCTCCTCTCTGATGCTCTTGGGCCTAGGGTCCCAGGGCACAGGGTCAAGGGAGGGTGGGTCAGCTGTGACAGCCGCCCAGATATGGGGCCTCACACTTGCTGATAGCTGGGAGGGCCTCTCGCTCTCCTGACTTGCCAGCAGAGGGAAAGGGCCGCTTGAGAGTATGAAGCGCCTGTGGGAGGGTGGAGAGGCCTGGGGGCCCGGGGCCCTGAGTGGCTGAGGAGCCTGGGATGCTGCCTGGGGGCTCCAGATGTCCTCAGCTGTGGAACCGCAGCCACTAGCAAGGGCCACTGTTCCTTCTCTCTCTGGAGCCTTGCAGCGAAGCGGGTCTGTGCATGGTACTGGGGGCTGACCTGGCTGACCAGGATGCTGGCGTGTGTGTGGCCTCACTGGGCAGGGCAGGAAATCTCAGCTGGAGCCTCAGGGTAACCTGGTGGCCGCGGGCCAGCGTGGGCCTGGGACATGGCCCCCACTGCCCCAAGTCCTGTGTTCTCACCACACGGGACAAGCTGCCTCAGACACAAGGCCCCGGGTGCCCTGACCCCTGAGTGTGCCCTTGCGGAGTGATGGTAGTGATGACACACACAAACACCACGGGAGCTGCGGCTGGAGCTCAGGGCGGGTCTGTCTGACTTCAAACTCCATTTGATAGCCCTTAACTACCGAATAGCTTGTTTCCCCTCCGTCCATATTCCTGACGACAACAGCCACCGTTTTGGGTCTCCAGTACCCTTCACACATTTTTCCTGGCCCTCACCCCACCCCTGCTCGGTGGTCCCACCAGCCTCCTTGTGCAGCTGAGGCCACTGGGCTGAAGTGGGTGGACATCACATAGCTGAGGAGAGGCTGAGGGCGACGTGCGGCCCTGACCAACCAAGTTCAGACTCCGAACTCTGTTTCGACCTTCAGGTTGTGGGCCGCGAAGAGCGCTGGCCATCCGGCCTGGGGCCTTGGCCTTTGTCACTGCTTAGCAAGGTGGCTGACCAGCTGGCTGATCCCCTGCGCAGACTGCCCTGCCCCCAGATCTGTTTGCCTTTCATGATACCCTTTTGTCTACTGGTACGTGACGATGAGGACTCGGGGTGCACGTCTCATTCCTCCATCTTTATGGCTGTACACAGTAACCGAGGGTGATTATTAGATTTGAGCCTGCTCTTGCATCCGCCTGCCTCCAGGCTATGTTCTCTGGCCAAGTCCCCTGGGCAGGCCGTGAACCAGATGTGAGCCTGCCTGTCTGTAGGACTGAATCCTGCCACTCGGTCTGGATCACAGGAACAATTTCAGCCCATAGTCTTTGATGCCGCCTCTTTGGTTTCATAAAAATTATATGGAAAGTTATAAAAGAGTGATAAAGCCTTCCAGTTTTACCACCAAATGGAAAAGTTGTCCACACAAAGACTTTATAACCATCTTGTAGCAATTTCAAGGCTCTGCCATCATTTTAGCTGATTATGCATTAAAGAGGTCTTTGAAAGAAGTGTTACCTTTGGTCTCAGATGGACAGGATGGAGAGGCAGGGCAGAGCTCCTGGGTTTCCAAGTTTGGGCTTGGAAACTGGATTTGCTCAGGAGGAGTGGACGTTTACATGCGTCGACTAGACCAATTTCCTCCGATCAGACACCGCCTTTCTCAGATACACTGCCATTCAGAAATATGAGCTATTTACAACCACTGTAAAAGTCGCGCTGGTGGAGGACGGCTCCTGTAACGTGGAGGGAGGCTGTTGAGCTGGAAGGCCCCGGGATTCCCCATGAGTCTGCTGCTCCTGAGACGTGGGAAATTTTGTTTTAGTTTTCCGAGCCTCAGTTTCCACGTGAGTGAAAACTGGACCCCGGCCCCTCCACAGTTTCATTCTAAGAAGATGTCAGATGTCATGATGGGAGGTATACCTTTGCCATTCACACAGGACAACTCGGGTCTTCAATAATTTCGGTTAATGGGATCTAATAAAATCCTCGAGGGTCAATGCCATATATAATGCTTAAGCTTGTCTCCTGGGATGGTGTATATTTTAAGTTAATAATTGTTTTATTTAAAACTCTTGTATTGTTTTCCCATCTAAAAATCATATATTCATGCAACCCAGGTCAATCAGTTCCCAGGGCTCCCGTAATAGGCAGCCACTAGGAGGCTTAGAGCAGCAGGAGTTTATTCTCTCGCGGTTCTGGAGGCCAGGGGTCCAGCATCAGGACGCGGGCTGTGCTCCCCGGGGAGACGCCGGGTGAGAGACTGTTTCTGGCCCCCTCTGGCCCTCGGCATGCCAGTGTCCGCTGGCTGGAGGTGGCAGTCCCGCACCCTTGCTCCCGGTGTTCTGGTTGCTCAAAGCTGCTTTTGTCATTCTGTTGGGTCTGCCCATATACTCAAGGACAATCTCCTTTCAAGATCCTTAATTCGTTTCATTGGCAAAGACCCTTTTTTCCAAAGAAGGTCACATTCAGTTTCCTGGAGGGTGTATCTTCTGAGGGACTACCACTCAGCCCGCTACACTAGGTCTCTGAAAAACTGAGACCTCACTTTGACCAAAGGTAGCTGGGCCATCCCATGTGTTACTTCAAGGGGATACGACCTGGCGCGACCGCCCCGCTTCCTTCTTTGTCATGTCTCACAGCAGAGCTCTCTGTTAGACAGGAAGCCCACCAGACTGGGAATTTGATGCAAACAGTATTAATGTGAAGACAAAAATGCCCCCTCCTCCAGGGGTTGGCGGCTCCTGGTGCCCTGAAAACGGGGGTTGACTTGGGAAGAGGCACCACGTAGAGAACAGAAACAAAGTGATTTGCCAGCATGGAAAGCAGGCCGAGCGCGTTTCTGGGAGTGAGTGCTCGTGTTCTGAACCATTTCTGTCTCCGCTGGGGTTTCCTGAAGAAGCCCAGGCCTGAAGACCAGGGAGCAGGCGTCGTGGTATTTCAGGAGCTCACGTGTGTGATGAATGTCAGGATGCAGGACAGGAGGTGGAAACGGACATCACCGAAAGCAAGACTCTGTCCCTCCCCAGGCTCCCGGAGGCCTCCTTCATGTGAGGGACATGTGATGTCAGTTCCGTGGGGGGCTCTCCAAACATGTTAGTTCAGTGAAACGGAATGGCTCCTTTCTGACACGCATGTGAAAGCCAGCTGCTCACCCCTGCTTCGGTGCACAGAATGCTCAGACCATCTCTGACTTGTTCTTCCACTGCCGGGCTTCTGCTTGGCCATGTGTCCGGGCCCTGGGTCAGGCTCCCTTGTGAGTTTCCAAGGCTACCAGCCTCCGTGTCCCGCCCTGACCAGTCTGGATATCCACACACACTCACCCCCAGGAGGCACCTGCGAGCGGGTTTCTTCTCCACCTCTGTCCCTCACCAGTTCCCTACTTCTGTAGCCCCCTCGTCCCCCAGCTGCGTTTGGAGCTGTTCCTGTGAACCCGGGCCCTGCCTCAGCACGTCTTGTCCCTCCGTCTGCGTCTGCCTGACAAGCCCCTCTCCTGGGCAGCCTTTCCCAGCCGTGCTGGCCCCAGTGCAGCAGCGTCGCCTACCCCCCTTTTGAATAACTGTCTGCCTTCCACTCAATGTTGAGCCCTCCATGACCTGAGGCCCCCGCTGCTCATTCTGGGTCCCAGCACGGGGCTGGGACTTGGAACACAGTTGGTGCTGAGCAAATGGTGCTCAGGGAAAGAAGGGCACCTCCCCTTGGAGCCTGGGCCCTGGGGCGGCCCCGGGGAGCAACCTGAACCTTCAGCGGCTCCCTCCTCCTTAATTCCACCTTACGGCCCAGGTCCATGTGTGGCTCAGTGACTTTGTAGATTCTGCACACCGCTGAGGCCAGAGTCCTTGTTTCCATCAAGATTTATGGAGGCCTGGGAGGAGTGGCTGGAGGGACTCAAAGGTTCTCAGGGACCCGGCAACCTGTGGCCCTCAGAAGGTCTCTGCATTTCTGGCCCCCCATCCACCCCCACAGTAGACAGCGCTAGCCTGGTGACACCCCTCTTGGGAGTGTCCCTTCCAGGTCTGGACTGAGAGTCAGGAGCCCAAGGGGTCATGGAGACCACCACCCAGGCCCTTCCCTCTGGACCTGGACCCTCCTCAGCCCCAGGCCCCTTGCTGACTCGGGTCTATTCACATCTTCCCCTCAGCACCCCCTCCCCTCCCCCCAAAAGGCCCTCTAACTTCCCATAAGTTGTGACCTGGTTATAAGTCTTTCACTGTAATCTGGAGCCATATTCCAAGCGTACATTTCTAAGAGCTGAGAACTGTGAGCCAGCTGGAGGCGCGGTCCATGGGCCCAGAGCCGGGGGCATTCTTGCTATTTGGGAGGGAGCCGGGATTTTTCCTGCGCCTGGCTTTGTGGGACAGAGTAAGTAGCTGCAAGGAGGACTCTGGGTCCTGATGGGCTGCAGCTCATGCCAAGGGCTGGCCAGCTGGGAGCTGAGGGGGCTCGCGATGAAGTAGTGGGCAACCTGGCATGTGGAGTAAGCCCGGGGGCCAGAGGCCCGGGGCTGAGGATGCCTGCTGTCCTGGGGTAAAGCGGAGGAGGGTGGGCATGCCCACAGCACCGGGTGGCCTTGCACTTAGGTAACCCTGCTTGGAGCACCTCTGAGGCATGGGTGTGAGTGACCCCGGGACTCTCAGAGTCCTACTCTGACACCGGCCCAGGGCCAGGCTGGTGCCACCTCTTCCCTGGGCACCTGCCATGGCTCCCTCCTGGTCACCCAAAGGCTCTTGCCTAGGCCAATCCATTCTGCACACCGCATGCACTAAGCTTTTGAAACAGACCTGAGCACGCTGTTTCCAAGCTTCAATCCTCACTGCTTCCCATGGCTCATGGGGCCAAGCCAGTGACCTTAACATGACCATGGGCCCGGTGCCTGGGGGACCTGGCTTCCACCCACCATCCCCTTCCTGCCAGACTGTGGCTCTCTTTCTGTCCCCCCAAACCTTCTGCCATCTCCAGGTTTGCTTGTGCCGTTTGCTCCACCTCAAGTGCCTTCCCGGCCTCCCTGTGTGGCTCACCCCTATTCATTCCCTAGATCGCTGCAGACTTCTTGGGCCAGGTGCCTTGTGATCAGCCCTCACAGCCCACTGTGCTTTTCCTCCACAGATTTTAATTACACAGTCATTAGATTATTTTATCTGTCATTTGTTTACGTGGATATTTGGTTAATATCTGGTACCCCTGTGACCAATTGATTTTGTAAGCCAACCATATTTATTGGGTACCTACTATGTGCTGGCAATGGTGCCCTGCCAGGTCTGTACAGGTGGAGACTGCTTGTTTCAGTCACTGTGTATAGAGCCCGGCACACCTTGGAACTCAATAAATGTTTGCTGAATGACTAAATGAATGATGGAGCACACAACTGTCTTAGTGTGCTGGGGAGGATCTATCAGAGGCTGTAACAGTGTCAAAAAGCTGAATCTCAGGTACAGATACTGAGGGTCCATGTCACCCACCATCACACGGGGAGCCGCACACATCAAGAACCCAATTCAGGCTTCCTGCTCCAAGCCCGGTATCTTCCCCCCAACACGCCCCTCCGAGGGTCTCGATGCTTCTCATCCTCGGCTCCCAAGGACCTTGACAGGGAAGAGAGAGAACTGATTTCCTATGTCAGTTATATTTCAGCGTCAACCACTTTCACAAAAGCAATGGCCCTTGCTGTCTCATGCTGTGCTGTGCATCTGGCAAGCCTTCTCTGTTTTGCACATAGTGAGAGAGAGGTTCGGGGAGGTGAGGGGCTGACAAGCTGAATACTGGGACTTGAGCTTTTGAAGTGCATACTCTGTCCACCTGGTGTCATTGATCACTCAGCCTCCAAGCCATTGCCAACCCTCTACACACTGGTCTCAAAGGTTATTTTTCATATAAAGTTACATCAGTGTCCCCTTAAAGTTTAACCCTGTGGTTGAAGGGGGGCAGCCCCGTGGTCAGAGAGCCGCGAGGCCATAAATCCACATTAGTCCATGGCCTTGGCTGTTTTGCTGTGGACTCCAGGCAAGTGTTCTTGGCAGGAGCTCTTCTGGGTAACCATGCATGGATCCCCTGCTCCCCCGGCCAGGATGAAGCTGTAGGAGCTAATATATTCTGAGTCAGACCAACTGCCGCTCATGAAGGGGGAAAAAAAAGACTTGCTTGAGTAACCGTAATAATTGGAAAATTATTTTGATAGCCTGAAACAATCTAATATATTACAGAATTTTATTAAAATAATATCAAATCAAATTAACTGCTATTCCATAATGAATTAGGTAACAAGGTAGGCAGATATTAATCGGCCTTGGCTTCTAGGCAGGGGAGCCTGGAATTTATTAGTTCTTGCGGCTGGCATGAGGGTGCAGGCAGAAACCACTCTCGCCGCCGCCGGAGAGGGAACCCCCTGAGACAAGGGGGCTTTTACTTTTTCTCTCCCTGCTACTTCCACTTTCTAATCCATCATTAAACACTTGTATTTCTTTTATGTAGGGTCTTATGAAATTTTTAATTTTTTAATTGCTTTGTGATTTAATAATGAGGACTTTTCATTTTGCCCGAATAAGGAATGAGATGGTGATATTGAAATTCTTTCACCTTCTCCACCCCGGATAACCTCCTTCCCCTCTCCTGGTCTCTTTAATTTCCCAAGTCTAGATAGAAGTAATCTAATCTCTGAGGGAATGGATCACTGGACAGGCAGGCGTCAGCTGCCCTGGGCGTTTGCTTTTTCGAAAAGCAGAAGAGAGTCGGGCTCCCCAGGAGCGAGGTGGGGACAGTCCCTGGTGGGCGAAGGTGGGGAGGTTTTCTGATGACTCAATGAAGTGGGGCCTCTAAATAATTCAGCCCCCGTTTCACCTTTTGGGATTTTGTTCAGGTCTTTGACTCAGTGCTTTTCAACTGTTAAAATGTCTTGAACGTAGAAAATGATTGTGATAACAGTTTTATGGCACATCGGGTGAACAGCTGGCTGCTCTGCCAGCTCCCGGCCCTACCTGGCAGCAGAAAGCCATACCTCCGACCCTTCAGGGCCCCTTTGTGGTGCACCTTTTGGAAAGTTACAGTACTGGTCTTATTTCCAATCTTAGGCAGCCAGCAGTCCCGGAAAGAGCTTGCTAGCTTTGGAATCTTCTGGAGGTAACATCACTTCTTTGATTCGAGGTTTGCTCATCTGCAACATGGGGATTAAACAACCTTGTGAAGTCATTAAGGCATAGAAATATATACAAAGGTCCTGATACATAGTACTCTTTCAACGAATGGCAGTTTATTAAGTACCGCAGAGGTGAGGGGGCAGATGATTACGGTTAGGCATTATCACATTGAATCTTCACAATACCACAGATAATATAGGTACTATTTTGAGCGCCACTTTGCAGGTTAGGAAACTGAGGCTTAGATTAATTGCCCAATGTCATGCAGCCAGTGAAAGGTTGAGCTGGGTTCAGAAACCACTTCTGTCTGACAGCAAAGCTTTCCTACTACACTGAGAATCTAATGTTTCATGCTTCAGGTTTAGATTCTTTCTGATTTGGGTATGTTGCTTAAAGGAAGCTTGGTTCTAGATCAAAGTTCAAGCAGAAGATTAAACATTGGGGAACCTCATAAATTCTGCATAGTAAGGAAAAAATATTTCACTTCAAGGGCAAAACATCAAGTGGAAAGCACAACACATGTGTTGCCACTTTTTTCCCCTAACACAGGACGGTCACATGATTTGCATTTTTTGCTTTATTGACAAGGACCTGTCAAAGCTCTTTGACAAATGTCCTGATTGAAGGAAACAGCATCTGCTCACCTGCAGTATTTCAGCGTGAGGGATGATCTTGTTTTTGATGAGAAGGTGGTGGGGATCGGGGAGAATGCAACTCTCGGCAGTGGGGAGGCTGGAATTATGCCCATGACAGCCCCCGAGGTTTGAGGATCTGCCTCTTCCTCTCCGAGGGTATTTGCCATTCATTTCCATCTCCTTTGGCTCCAGCATCCTGACTTCCTTGGGGAAAGGACGCCACTGTGTGTATTGTCAGAGGCCATGACAATTAAGTGCCTTCTGGCTTTAGCTGAAGGGCAGGCAAGTGACCCAGGACAGGTCACCAGGTTTGCATCCAGGTGAAGCAGTGATGCGGGAAAGGTAGTACAAGCCGTCAACCAACCATTTTCCCCATAATGGTGCTGTGAGGAGGACTTGGATTTTGGTCAGGGCTCAGCCCAGACTGGCGGCCTCCTGTGGCTGACCACGAGCTCTTGTCTCCAGTTCTCCATTCAGAGCACATGGGCCAGACTTGGGCTAAGTGTGGGTGCACACACACACACACACACACACACACACACACAAACACTCCACACGTACACACACACCACCACACACACACTCACACAGAACACCACATATACACACACACCACACACTGCACATACACACACACACTGCACATACACTCACACACCACAGATACACATACACACACACAAAACCACATATACACACACTGCACATACACACACTCACACACTCCACACATACACACACAACACCACACATGCACTCTCTCACACTCACACACACATCACACATACCACCACACACACACACACACCACACATACCATATAACACACATACACCACAAACACCACAAATACACACACAGCACACAGCACCACAGCACACACACACACCACAAACATACATACCACACATATGTACACACACACACTGCACCTCCCATACCCGGGACACC
>JAQQAC010026072.1:6087235-6098448 GCA_029783875.1 Phataginus tricuspis
CACACACACACACACACACACACAGCACAGACCTGCCCTCAGGGGGTCATAGTCTACTGGTGGGAGGATCCGTTTTATCTGCCTAGTGGACGGAACGAGGGTGTTCTGGAGGAGGGGGAGCAAGCGGGTGCCCACAGGCAGAGGGCCTGGCCCGGCCCAGCGGTGAGCCCCTGAGGGGACCCTGCCTGCTCCCTCTGGAGGCACCTCCCAACGGTGGCCAGCAGGGTGGGCACAGCAGCCCCCTTAGGGAACCGCAGGGACCTGAATCTTATTTTTCTGTTTGTGATGAAATGAAAAGTGCTTCTGAAAGCTCGCTCTCTCCTCCACCTCAGCGGGCAGAAGGTGTGGGTAGAGTTTGTTAGCGTGGGGGTACACGGTCATTCCTCTCATGGATGGAGAAGACAAAGGCTGCAGGACAAGGTAAAGCTCAAATAAAATGAATAAGGAATTGCTCCCACTTATCGTAAGTAGAGCTAATTTCTACTAAGTTACTTACTTCTAAGTCTGAATGGTCTTAGCCACCATGCAGAGTAAAACTGCATTTCCTGTCATGAGAAAACGTACACACAAGAGAGCTTCATTATAGGTGAAATTCCAAGGCTGGGTGGAGGGTGGGGAGGGAGTCAGATTTCTACTATTTGATTTACGTGGGATACAATTATAGCACTAATGGGAAATGAAGTACAACACCAGTCAGTTCCCCACTGAAGAAACCCACCAAAGCATATTTTCGTGGGGCAGTAAATATTTTGGTCAGTGGATCAGAGTATCAGACACAGGCAACTTAACCACTTAGTAAGAAGACAGAATCATTGTCACCATTAGTCGCCAAGAGCCCTGACACCCTTTGGGTGCTGAATTCACCCCCCCTGGCCAGTGCCTGGATAGAGCTCTCAAAGCACAGGAAGGGCGGATGATGTTTCTATCCACAGATGCACACAGTTGGGGCTTTTGAATAGTGGGAGGCTGGAGCGGAGACAAGAGAAGTTGCCCAGCTGCCAATACTGCTGCACGATTGGATGTAAATTCTCTTTAGGTCAGCCACATTTTGTGAAAGTGATAAAAATCAATTCAATTGTCTTTTGCCTAATAACTAAAAGACAGATCAGATGGTGTTTCTTTTAGTTACCGATGGGAACAGATTTAAAACATCATTAGTATATTAAAAAGAAACAGACATGTTACACAGAAGAATGCCACACATATAACATTTTAAGACATAAGAGGCTTCACACAGAAATTTATGCTTCTAATGGACTTTATGGGGCTGGGGCACCACCTCACCCTGTCCCACCCCTGAGCAGAGCGTGAGGCGCTCATCTATGGAAAAACAACAAAGACCTCGAGGTAAAGAAATTTTGCAACCCTCTAGGTAAGAGATGCTCCTTTGTAGACCGAGCAAGAGTTTTTCTCTTGGTCTGAATTAAAGGGCAGTTTAATGAAATTTTTGTACTTGCCCTATTTATGCTGCAAGAGAGAACATGGTGTAAGCATTCTCCACTCACCTGGTTTTCCAAAGAGCGCTCCGTCAACAGGCACCTGCATTGAGATTCACAGGCAAGGACTGGAAACAGTGTCTGAGCTGCATAGGCAAAGTCAATTTTGTGCATTTTTATCATGGTTTGGATATAAAATGCAACCCAAATGAAATGAACGCCTCTCTTGTGGATAATTGCTTCCAAAAGAATGAGTACCAAACAACCCCCTTGGTGCTTACATGGGAAAAAATAATAATAAAAAGGATTTAAAATTAAGGACAAAAAGAATAAAAGGCTAGATAAAATCTGAAATGCATCGGAGGGAAGATAAAGTGACTTTTTGGCAGCAACTTTAATAGAAGCTTTGCTTCAAAAGTCATCTGACTGTGCTGTTAATCTGTGCCTTCTTTACTAAACCTCATGAATGCACGCTTCTCTGTTATTATCTCAGTTAAAAAGGAGATGTATCGCAAATCAGAATTGGCTGAAACTAGTTATTCTGCATTTCCCATTTCCGTCAATGGGTAATGAGAGATCATGCTGTTTAACCCATTTTGGAAAAGATTATGAAATGGCCTTTCATTTTACAAATCCGGCTCCAGGCCACCCCTGTGCAGTAGAGGCTGTCAGCGTCAACCAGGGCCAAAGCAGTGGCGAGGCTGGATGGCAGGGAGAGGAGAGACTTCAAGAGGCACGCCACAGATGCAGCTTCCATTGTTTGTGCCAGGCCTTGAGGGGGGGGGGGCGGCTCTTGTTACCTGGGCCACACCGGAACTTGGGGGCTTAGGGGTTGTGATAATTTGCAGGGAAAGAAATGGGGGCTCACAGATTGTCAGGGATCTTGAGTGACAGTGAGTGCTAGGCAGAATAGGAATTCCCTGACGGTTGTGTCTGACCCATGCCTGGCTGCAGAAATACGCAGGGGGAACAACTGGGAGCCACATGTGCTAAGGGACATTGCTGTCTGATTCGAGCTTTGCTTGCCTCATCTGCAAAATGGGAACATTGAATTGGTCTTCCAGATCTTAGAGGTGAAATGAGAAAGTTCATGAGAGCATCCTTCATTCATGCTGGAGACAGGTCAGGGGACATTACCATTTCTATAATTCTTCATTTACATGAATGCAGTGGCTCCTGTCACAATAGATGCCATTATCTCTTTGAAAAAGACACATAAGCAAATGAGTTGTTCCTTAGAACAAGGGACATTATCTCGAGGCTGTTACCATAGACACGCCAGGGGGAAAAATGGTTCTGCAGTTCTATGGTCTGCTCAGGCTGCAGTGACAAAGTACCACAAACCAAGTGGCTTAAACAACAGAGATTTATTGCCTTGCGGCTTTTGGTGGCTGGGAGTCTGAGGTCAGCATGTCGACAGAGCCGTGCTCCCTCCGAAGGCTCTGGGGAAGGGTGTGTTCCAGGCCTCTCTCCTAGCTTCTGGCTCATGACAGCTCAATTCCATCTTCACATGGCGTGTTCTCTGTGTGCGTGTCTGTGTCCAAATTTCCTCTTTTTATAACGACTTTGGTCACCTTGGATTAGGGGTCCATCCACTCTTCTCCAGTATGACTTCATCTGAACTAGTTACATTTACAATGACCCTACTTCCAAATAAGGTCACGTTTGGAGGTGCTGGGGGATAAGACTTCAACACGTGAATTTTGGGACACACACTCAACCCCTAACAATGGCCAGAATGAAGCTTAGAATACCCTGCAAACATCAGTCCTCTTCTAGAGATTTACAGTTTGCTTAGGTTTATCTAAGTACCATATAAGAAGAAAGAAACCTGTTTAACTCCTTTTTTTCCTACATTTTTAAAACTATTTTTTAAATTGAGATAAAATGAAAAGCTTGGTCATTTTTTACAGATGCGTATGCCTGTGTAACCCATATTTCATGGTGATAAATTTCCATCATCTCTTCATGCCTCTTCTGGTCATTCCTCCTAAGCAACAATCACTGCTAAAAACATTTCTTCTACCATAGATTAACTTTACACATTCTAGAACTTCTTATAATTGGAATTACAGAAGAGGTATGGTTTTGAGTCCATTTTCTTTCACTCAGCTTAATGTCTTTGACATTCCCCTGTGTTGTTGCATTTATCCATAATTTGTTCTTTTCAATTGCTGGGTAGAATTCTATTGTCCAGACTTACCACGGTTTGTTAATCTATTTACCTGTTGAGGGACGTTTGGGTTGTTTCCAGATTTGACTGTTACAAGTAAAGCAGCTACAAACAGTCAAGTGTTCATGTGAACCTAGGTTCCTATTTCTACATCTAGAGATAGAACTGCTGGATCATGGGATGAGTGTAGCTTTAATTTTATATGAAACTACTAAACAGTTTTCCAAAGTGTTTGTGTGATTTTACATTCCTACCAGCAATGAATATGGGTTCTGGTTACTGAACAACCTTGCCAGCATTTGGCGTTGTCTGTCTTTTTAATTTTAGCCATTCTGATGGATGGTAGTTGTATCTTTTTATGGTTTTAATTTTCATTCTATGATGAATAATAAAAGCTACAGTGATTAAAACAGTGTAGTGCTGGTATAAAGATAGACACTTATATTGATGGAATAAAATAAGGAGACCAGAAATAGATACACCCTTACATGGTCAACCGATATGCAATAGAGACACCAAAGCAATTCAACAGAGAAAGTCTTTTAAAAAAGTGGTGCCCAAACAGCTGGATATCCACATAGAAAATAATCACCTTATACCATATATGGAAAATAATTCAAAGTGGATCATAGGTCTAAATGTAAAGGGTAGAATTGAAAGTAAAACAAAGAATATTTTTGTGGCTTTGGGGGCAAGAAAAGGTAATGCACAGCATGTATTAACTATAAAAGAAAACATTGACAAATTTGGCTTCATCAAAACAAAATACTTCTGCTTATCAAGAAAATGAACAGGCAAGCCAATAACTGGGAGAAAATATTTGGAATACATATAATAAATGCAACAGTTGCCAGCATATGTAAAGAGTTCCTACAAATCAATAGTAAAAAGACAACCCAATAAAATTGTTCAAAATATTTGAACAGATACCTCACAAAAGAAGACTACTTAGTGTCAATAAGCACATTAAAATATGCTTAGCAGGAACATGCATGAGGTGACTCTTTCTTTATTAAACCCAGGGTTTTCCTGACTCATTTGACTACATTACAACTGGTGATATGTACTGATGAAGGCTCAGACTCTTGATTTAGATCCATTCCACCATTGACTAACTCTATGAGCTTTGGCAACAACTGAGCCCTCTATGCCTCAGTCTCCCTGTTTGTAAAAGAAAGATCATTCTTGTTGGTGGGGTCCTGTGAGTTAATATCATAATGCGCTGAGAATAGTGCCTGGCATGAAGTGAGTGCTACATACGTGTTATCTACTATCACTGAACCTCCTTGTTGAAGATCTGACCTTTATCTATACTGCATGAAACAGGGTTCCATAGAACCCACTTTGGGAAACAGCCCCAACAGGACAGGCAGTTTTTAAAGAACTGAGATGGTGTGAGGACTGGGAAAGGGCTAGCTTCACCTCCTATAGCCTCCCCCACCCCTGGAAACTCTAACCTCTGTGATCTCTGAAGATTTTCACAGGAGAGAAAAGGTGGGGTGCTCCATCAAATGAGTGCCCTCTGTCTTACTCAGTGTGGTAGCCCTCAGGCCTGGAGCAGTGCTGGACATTCAGTGTGCACTGGGCAAAACACATTCCTGAGCTCCAAGCCTTGTGATGGAACAGTCTCCAGCGACAAGTCCAGGAATTGGCTTTTTAGACTAGTGGCTCACAGGAGGAGGGACACTCCCATCCAGCAAATGCTCCTTGAAGCTGTCCTGAGTTCACCACCCTTGGAGTTGACCACAGTGGCAATTGTAGGTCTGAAATGGCCCTACTGTCACTGTTCCTCTAGCAGAGATTATTGAGGTTTAGTAGTTTTCTCTGTAAATGGCCTCCATGTGGAGAGGATAGCATGTTCCGGAAATTTGGGGTCCATACAATTGGCTTTTCCAGTACAGAAAGAGCCAAAGTGAACAGGCAAAACTCCAGAGACCCAGTTAACTGGACTGCGGGTCAATGGAGGCCGAGGCTTGCTGAACTCAGCTCATGAAAACAGACTCCTTATCACCCCCAAATCTCCACCTCCTTTCCTTCCTCCCTCCTTCTCTTCTTCCCTCTCTTCCTCTTTGTTCTCTCCTTCTCCCCTTCCTTCCTTCCTTCCCTCCTTCCATCTCTCCCACATTCTTGACTGCATATATCTGACTTATCACCAGATCTTGCCAAGGCCCATTTCTACTTCTCCCTTGCATACAGTTCTCTACAGTTCACTGCCATACCCTAGTGCAGATTTCCATCCTTGCTGTGGTGTCCTAGGTGACCCCTGGACCAAACTCTCCAGCCCCTCTTCCCCAGCTAGGCTATCTTTCAGACTGCTTCTGGGCTAAGCCTGCTGAAAATTAATTTTTTTTGTCACCCTTGTACTGAGCTCTTCTGGGATGATGTTTGATGCAGAAGCATCCTCAGTCCTGTTCTATTGACTGGCTACATCAGGATCACTTGGGGACTGTTAGATTTGTTAGATATCTCTGCTTATTCTACCTGGTGAGGATGAATCTCTGTGGGTGGTAGCAAAGGTGTGGGTTGATATGAAGTTCCCAGGTGGATTAGATGTAAGGCCATGTGAAAGGAATTCTGGCCTTGAGGTTAGTATCTTTTCATTCTTTTTTTTTTGGGTTCCCCTCTTCCACTTCCCACCCAAGTTCTCACTGCAGGATGTCTAAATTCATACCTTTCTTGGAGCAAAATGTATGCTTACTTGTTACTATGCCTCTGCCCATGCTATGCCCTTTGTCCAGAATTTTCTCCACTTCCTATAATTTACAAATTCTTACTTCTTTGCCAACATCCCCATATTAGTTTGCAATTACTCCATAAGAAACAACTATAGATGTAATGGCTTAAAACAACACTGTGTATTGATCATGGCACAACTTCTGTGAGTCAGGAGACTTGATGTGGCTTTGCTGGATCCTCTGCCGAGGGTCTCTCCAGGTTTCAAACAAGATGTTGGGTAGGGCTGAATTCTCATCTGGAAGCTCAGTTGGAGAAGGATCTGCCTCTCTGCTTGGGTATAGTTGGCAGCAATAGCTGCCAGGACTGAGAGCTTCAGTGTTTTTGCTATCAGCTGGAGGCTGTCTTTTAGTTTCTAGAGGCTGCCTGTAGTTCTTTGCAGGTGGGGTTCCCCAACATGGCCATTTGCTTCCTCACAGACAGCAAGTGAGGAAAAAAATACTCCAGCCAGAAGGATGCTGCAGTCTTATGCAACATAATCATGATTACATACACATAAATGTACTTTCTAGCAACGCTGCTGAATTACCTTGTCTAGAACAAACCATGGTCTCAGCAACACTCAGGGGAATGGATCACACAGGGTGTGAACAGCAGGGATGGGTATCATACAGGCCACTTTTAAGAGTCTATCTGGCATACTCCTACTAGAATCTCACCTCCTCTTGCAAACCTTCCCAGATGGCTCTGGAAAGAACAGGTCCCATCTTTCAGGGCTTCCATGGCAGTGTGTTACTCATTAGTGTGAACTGGCCATTCTGTTCCTATCTGAAAAAGATACATGGAAGCGGTTCAGAGAGCCTTCTGGATTTATGTTTTCAATTCTCACATCTCAAATTTGGCTGCATAATTTTCAATAAGGCCTCTTGGCAATCAGTATCCATGGTCATCTTCTGATATAAATAGCTTGTCATCAAGGAAAAATATTTGTCAACAAGAGCTCCTGTCCTATCACATCTCTCTACTGGCCTTTCCCGGGCTGGGGGTCCTTGTGAGCCTGGGTGGGTGAATCACCTTTGAGTCGGGCTCTGCCAGTGGGTAGGGTGTCTCGGACAATGGGTGAGAAATGAAACACAGACTGAGATGCTTCTGAGCGTAAAAGAGAAGGTCGAGGTCAAAGCCCCTCGTCTTTTCCACCCCCTCTGTCTTGCTCTGCCTCCCTCACGTGTTCCCTCAATTCCGTCTCCCGCTCTTCAAACATTTCTCAATAATCTGTAATTTTGCGAAAGGGATAAAGGATAAGAGGAACCTAGGAGGTAACTGGATTTACATATGAATGTTGCATTTTCATTTTCATTTTGACAAAGTGTAAAGGTTGCTAATAAAAGCATCGTCACTGCCTCCCCATTTCTTTGATGGACTGTGGAACAGATCGCTGAGATATGGAGACAAATCCAGGGGTCACCAGGTTTACCAGGAGCTATCGTTCAACCCTTAACAAAAAAACAAAACACCATGATAAGTAACAAAAAAGGAGTAAAAAAAGAAATGACATTATTTTCAAGGAAGTTATAGCCATTGTGAGTCCACTTCACAGAGGACTGAGTCCATCTTTGGAAAGGTTCTATGTCTCCTGAGGCTCATGGATGGCCGTGCAGCTGGGGTTTTGGGAGATCACCAAGGGTCTGTGGCTTCTTTGAACCAAGCGGTCCTGGATCAGTCCTGGAGGGAGGCAGAGCTGGGGAGCCGAGCTGTCTTGAGGTATTAGCAGAAATCTTGGCTTCATCCTAAAGCTGATATTGAGTAAGAAGGTCAGACTTTCGATTAGAATCAAAAGAAAGAAGTGACCCATAAGATGCGGCATGGGAGGGATAGAGCAGGGCCCAGGATGACTTCCACGCGCGCTGAGCCGGGGCCCCACCTCCCAGGGCTGAGAGATGAGTGGGATGCGTGACACTGTGGGAAATGTGGGTGAGTTCATGGGGTTTATCTGGTCCTACCCCTTGGGTTTGGAGCACCATGGCACTGTAGAAGGAGCTTGGGCTGCGATCTGCTGCCAGCTTGCTGTGTGACATTAGGCAAGTCAGGTTCCCTCTCTGGACCCTGGTTTCTGGGCTGGGTGAGACCAGTGGCTTCACGTGGGCTCTGTCCAGCCCGACCTACTGAGGAGGGGTGAGGTGTCTTCTGTGCGTGCTGCGCTGCAGGTGTCTTAATCGGCACACTCTGCTTCAGTTAGAGCATCCGTGCTTTTCACAGTTCTATGTGAGAGTTCATTTGAAGCAAGGGTGTTGTGGAATCAAAGAAATATTGAAAAGCAGTGTTTGGATGGTCTCTGAAAACCCTTCTAGTGCTGTGATTTGCTACTATTATTTAATAATTAGATGCTTTGCACTAAGAGGTAAAGCTTCCTGTGCCATATCTAAGTGGGATGTGTGTGTGTGTGTGTGTGTGTGTGTGTGTGTGTGTGTGTGTGTGTGGTTTTTACAACCAGAAGTCTACTTTTCTGCTGGCTCTTATTAACAGTTATTTCAGAGCTGTTTGGTCTCTGTTCTTATCTGATCTTCTAAGGGCTATGGTTCTTAATGGTGGTATTGTTTACCAGTGTCAATTTTCATGTACATTAGTATTTTTGTTTTGTTTTGTTTTTTCCTTTAAGGTATGCTGGGTGTAGATGGTGATTCTTCGGGTGTGTGTGTGGGGGGCTGTCCAGTCATCCATAGCTTTCATTTTCATTTTCAATGTTTAGGTGCCACCTTTAAAAATTTCTTTTACCAGACTACCCCTAAAGAACTGATAGGTCCTTTAATTGTCTGGTGTAACATCGTCTCTTTAACCTGGGGACACTGAGGCATCCTTGAGCCCTATTCTGGTCCCACTGAGTTCTTAGCCTCTCCTTTTACTGATCTGTGACTAAGTTCATGTGTGCTAGCTTAATGTGCTCCTGGCAATTTCTTATATAAAGTAAAGTATCTCTCTGTGTTGAGATGGGTCACCCGTTATTATGTGTTAAGTTTACATGCTAATTATATTGTGAGTCAGTCTGGTAGAACACAGCTCACAAATGCTTCTTTCTACTTCTACTATTTCTTTTATTGATAAAAACATGGGCTGGTAATCAAGAAATCTGGATTTTAGAAAGGTACATATATATATACATATATATATATGCTTAATGTAGGAAATAGCTCCTTTTGACTAATGATTTTTTTCTTGATTATAAAAGTAAACAGATATTCATTATGGAAAATTTGGAAAATATGACAAAGATTAAAAAGCTCACAATCACCCCCTGTTCATTAAAAGTTTACCATTTTAGTATATCACTGCGACCTCTGCTATGTATATATGTTATGCTTACATTAATACATGCTATGCTTACATTAATGAATATCAATTTTAATAGGCCACTTTTATTTGCTTAGCATTCTGTCTCAAGTGTTTGTGCCTATCTTTCCCAACTTAGTGCCAGCTTTCTAATGGCCACCTGTCCCAGGATGGGTTGACTCACAGAGAATCATAGTATGCAGGCAGAGACCAAGTTGCTCCTAGACCGGGACAGCAAGAGGACTCAGGTAGCTGACAGCACACTGGAGCAGGTCCCAGCACGTGGCCTCCTGGCCATGGCATCCCCCAGGGCTCACACACCATCCCCTCCTCAAGAAACTCAGACAGAGTTTGGGATCTTGCCCATCAGATGGAGGAAATTGCATTTATCTTCCCGTTCCCTAGAGGCCTCGAGAGACTCTGATAGGATCCTATAGGTATAGCCTGGAAAGCACCCCAAGTCCCTCAGAAGTCATTCATAGATGACCAGCCCTAGAATGTAGTGCGCTGGATGCAATCCCACAAACCCTGAGCACTTACTTCTCATCAGTTTATTCCTGCCAAGGGAAGGACCCTGCTTAGGAGGCTGCGTGTCTCTGAAAGGGACTGAATCCTCTCCCCAGAGAAGGGTGTTGATGTGTGCCAGGCATGTGCAGTGTGCTAGGCATGTTATATGTGATTT
Organism: Phataginus tricuspis; assembly: GCA_029783875.1. NCBI lineage: Eukaryota > Metazoa > Chordata > Mammalia > Pholidota > Manidae > Phataginus > Phataginus tricuspis. Next base: position 6,097,524 of record JAQQAC010026072.1, read on the forward strand.
TCCCATCCCCATGGCACCTCTGCCAGGTGGAATGAATGCCCTGTGAAAGATGAAATGGCTGAGGCTGACAGGCTAAGGGATCAGCCCAGGCCCACCCCACTGGGTCCTGGTGGGGTAACGACTTTAACCTGTCTGTGTGGCTCCAAGCTCTGTCACGTGGCCTCTGAGCAGCCAGAACCTGACCAGCAGGAGGGAGCCCCTTGCTCCGATTCCCTGGATATGCGTATCAAGGTGATGGGCAACAACCTTATTTCTCCTGGGTCCTGGCTCATGGGTCACTGCTCATAACCTCCAGGGACCAGCCTCTTACTGAGTCATGGGTGGCGTCGTGGTCGGCAGATGCGTGTTCAGGCCTCTGTGGCTTTGCTGGGCAGGGGGAGAAGGGAGAGAGAGCTGCATCACCTTTAGTCTGCCCTTGGATTTGAGTCATGTCTAGTGTCCTGGGGACACCATGGCTTGATAACTTGGCAAGATAACTTTGGAGCAAAAGACCCAGGTTCCAGCTCCTGTCTTCCTACGCTGGGCATTGAACAGCCAGAGATGTTCCCACAAGCTGAACAGTTCCTGGTAGCTGAGCTCTGAATCTCATGGTCATCACTAGGATTCTGACTACACTTGCTGATGTGAGACTGCCAGTCTGGGCCACTCACTTCTTGGATGGATGCGGAAAGCAGCTCCCCTCTCTACAGGTTCTGGGCAATTCATTTCACCTTCCCACCTGTCAGATTCCTTCACCTACAATGGGGAAAATGCCTACCATATAGAACTGTCCTGAGAATTCCCCCCAATAATGGTATGAAGTGCTTGGTAAGGTTTGGAGCTTACCACACAAATTAGTTAATGTTTTCCTTCCCAATCCTTTTTGCTCCTGCCAGAAAACACACACACACACACACACACACACACACACACACACACACACACA